>JAIUND010000180.1:0-101722 GCA_034699125.1 Gisinianus flammeolus | reverse complement strand
GATTCGGATATGGATTGTGGCTAGATTTTTTGGTTGGATACGGATACACCATTTGCCTATATTTCTCGCCTCTAGTATCTACTTAGGCATGTACAATTCATTCTGCATATGTATACCTACCTTGATTTCCTGCCCTGCCCCTGGCGTGATGCGATTCCTATATTTTCTTATCTAAATGGCTCTTTTTCTTGGTCTTCTTTGACTACTTCTTTTTTTTGGTTTTTGTTTTTCATATATATATATATATATGTCCAAAATCCCTATGCAATTCTTATCTGTATAGCCCATGTTTTAATATTTTTAGACTAATCCATTTAAATTTCAATGGACTCCCAATTTTACTCGTGTTTTTTGTCCAACCTCTCACACTATTATAGAAACACACACACACACACACACATATATACACGGATAACCGTTATAATTTATATAATTTTTTTTATGAAGCTTTCTTGATTCTTGAACGGTCAGGAAAAATGAAAAAACTGCGTCTCATTTTCTAATGTTAGAAATTAACAGAAAGGATTTGCTGTGAGATTTGACATTATACGAAAAAATGTAATGCAATATGTAATTTGTGAAGCTTTTTTTAAATATTATTTTTAACATGAGCGATAACGCGTTGACGTTGACTTTGACTTTGAGGATGAAGATGAGTTTATGACTTTTAAATACAAGTTCAAGGAGAAGATAATATTTTTTTCTCGGTAATATTCCCTGTCATCAGTCATATAATGATTGGATGGACATGGAAAAAGACGACAAAGATTGGTTATTGGTTATATTTATATAGAATAATAAAGGAATGTGTGTAGAAAATATTTTATATATGCGTAAAGGTATATAAAAGTATACAGGATTTGACGTTTTCCGATCATGCCATGTTCCATGTTTCATATGTATACTTTGTAATGTGTGTGTAGTGTGTTGTACATCTGTACTTTCTGTACATCCTGCATCGTATTTACCTTGTTAGTTGTATAGTTGATTGTACGTGCTTGCTTGTGGAGTACATGTATAGGAGTAATCACAGACAGATTGTCAATTCCAATGTACATCACATCACACTCGAGATGGAGAATACAGGGTTGATTATTTAAAAGAGACAGCGAGATGTACGATATAGAATGTATAATGTAGAGGCAAAAACCCAGAGAGCCAAAGCCAGCAAGCTGTGATGTCGCCTGTCTCTCGTCGTCTGCATCGTCTTAAGTCTCAATATTGTCATTATGCAAAATATATCGAGGAAGTCACTTTGTGTTTTTCCCCAGTCAACTTTTCATTTGCAAGTCAAATCAAAATGAGGAGAATTCACGAAGAAGGAGAAGAAGAAGAAGGAGGAGGAGAATCACCGAAAGAGTTAGATGAGTCAACTATTGAACTATACATCAGTGCATGCATGTACAAAATCCTCCATATCTATCTGATATATATATTCTGATACACAATGTATGGATATGGACAAATGTTGAATTTGACAAAATTCAAAATGCCATATTTTACGTCACGGTTCGCTGGAGCTCTACACAAATACAAATACATCAAATGCTGGAGACGACGACGACGACGATAATGTACATGTTTATAATCAAGTTGACTACGGATATCATACAATACTTTCTATGTATGTTTGTATTGCATGTAGTTTGTGTAGATCATCTTGTAAGTCGTGTAGCATGTAGCACACACAAAACAGAGAAAACCATTCGTCCATTACGAATTACAGTCAAGTCTGTGTCTGTGTTTGTTTTACACTCCAACTCCATCACATCACATCACAAAAACCACTTACGTCACACGAGCTGCAAAAACATTCACCTTCCTCTCCTTTTCTATATTTCTTCATCTTTTACTAATGCAAACAAATATGTATCGTGTGTGGAGCTAAATAATGAAATGAAGGGATCATTTTAATAAATTTAAATACTACCTTCAGATTTTAATGAAGAGTCTAATGAAACTAATGATTCACCATAAACCATAATAAAGATAAAGATGACAGTTGTTTTTCGTTTTTTTTTCTTCCTCTCTTCATACAAAATTCAATTTGAATATTGAGTAATGAAAAAAAGAAAAAAAGAAATAAAAGGTATGGGAATGGGATAATTGATGATGAGAGATAATTCGTATAAGAATTATTTTGCTGTCAACTTGAACTTGAAAGAAGTCCAATAGGGAATTTAATGAGGAAAACAAATTCAATGGGACACAGACAGATATTATGATTTGAGATGTTTTTACTTAAAGCCCACAAAGCTTAAAACGATGTAAATATGTACAAGACACAGAATTTATGCCAATGCCCATACAATTTTTTTTTTTGCCAAATTTCAATAAATGCAAATGTTTACGTTGGTCTTTGCATGGTTTAAGCTTTTGGCCTGTGCTCGAGCATTTACTTTTTACTGCACATACATAATACATAAATACGTAACAGGCAATTGATTTTGATTTACGAGCGACGAGCAACTACCGCTCATTCATTAAACCTAATGGAAATTATTATTATTATCGTTGTTGTTGTTGGCATTTCAATTACACTGTGGACTGTGGCAGGCAGTGTTCACCTATGTCCTCATCATTAATTCTCATTACGATTACGAATATCTATATATATATACGCTCACTGTACTACGAATTACACACAAACACAAACACATTATGCTGAGGCCGAAACCTCTTTATTAATTTAAATTGCATTGTAGTATAGTTTCAGTAGTTTGTACTTTGTAGATTGTAAATTGGTCATGGGAATTGGAAAATTGTGAAGAAAAAAGAAAAACCATGCCATGATATGATGAGATGTGTAACTCGTCAGAGTTTTGCTTTCAAAAGACGAGCTGTCCAGCCAGTTTTCAATTTGCCTAATAAAATATCCCATGTGTTTTCCCCCTTTATAATATTCATTGTTTAATGTTTCCACTTTATGTCAGTCAGTTCAGTATTCAGTATTCAGTATATAGTGAAGTGAGCCGATGATTTTTATTACTCTTTTTACATTTCCCAACACCAAATTACATATATCTGTACAAACAATAATGAACGAGTTATTATGTAGTTATTTACAAGCAGAGAGTTGTATACTTGTAACATTTAATTTTTTAATGACCAAAAGCTCCTGTTCAATTTTTGTAAAGAGTTTTGAATCATACAGAAAAAAAACTAGGTAATTCATAATTTGGGTTAACATTTTCTCAAGTAAAAGCTTCAAACGTCCAACGTCCAAATACAAAATACAAATCGTAAAGAGTTTTCAATTTTCGTTTCCAGTTTATTTATTAGGTACATATAGTATTTCGCCTTTGGAATTCTGCGAGTTCTGGTCTCACCGCAGAAAAATGACAACATAGAGAATGAGTGAACGGCGGCTGGATAATGATTATAATCGTTACATTTGATAGAGGGAAAAGGTTTCTTGGTGTATATAAGGTTGGAAATTGTCATAACGATCGGATGATTATGATTATGATTATGATCACATCGGGGAAGATGCAAAAGAGACTGAGCAATAGCAATTATGACCATTTTTAAAAAATCCAGGGAGAGAGAGATGAAACGATTTTGGTTTTTGGGAATGGAGGGAGGAACAACACGTGAAATTGCGAATTAAATTATGAGACCACAGACTACAGATGGGTACTTTCATCTTGAATCTTGATATTTAATACAGATTTGATCCATGTCCGCGTTTTCGTTCTCGTTTTCGTTGATATGAGACTCATAGTCAAATTTTTTCAAAGGGAAAATGCGTATACGATTAAGGATTAATATAGTCGCCCACAGTGAGCTTTAATTATCTGCCACTTTATGGAAATGATGTGTACAATGAAAATGAAAATCCGAGGGTGCAATGTTCCCTCTTTTCCGTTTCCTTGTCTCCTCTCACGTAACAGAAAAGAATAGGCGTGTTTTTTTTGTACATATTTAGGTAGTAAAAAAAAGCATCCTAATTCAAAGAACCAAACCAACACCATGAAATCAGGCTCTTTAAACTAACAACTAACCATAACCCCATATGCCATAACGAGAGAGAACCAAAAAAACTAAAAACATTATTAATTTGATGGTAAATTGAATGTGTGCTAAAATAATACAGGTACACGCATAGTATACGCATCTTATCATTTATCTGTCATTTATCATATAGTTCATAATATTTAACATGTGTAAGAACATAAACATCTATGTTAAATTGTCATAAATTGGATTCCTCAACTCTAATCTGCCTTTTTCAAGGAACCAAAATAATAAATAGTATCATGTCATTTAAATAATAATAATAATGCAAACTAAAATCATAAAATATACGTACTAGTATATAATACAATTGGAATTATCCTGGCTGGACGAATCACTAAGCAGACTTGTAAATATTTACGCAAGGATTTACGGGTGAGGACCCATTACAATTTCAATTTCGGCTGTTGGTTGTCTAATCAAATGTAAATATTGGTGTATATATGGATTGACTTTCCCTTTACATTTCATTTTAATTTTACATGCACTTATCGCTTCAACTCGGACTGGATCACACACACAAACACAGACGGATGAACCATCACAATTTTGAATTTATTTTGACGGCAGATACTAGAAACCTTTTGTCGTTGTCGTTGTTTTTTTGTACAATATATCCGTATATTATTATATCAAAGTAGGAAATACAAATACAACAAACAAATCCCATCATTTCTGTCCATTTTGTCATCTTTGTCTTTTCTGTGGTGTGCATCACTGATTTTATTTTATTTGACAATGACAATACATACATTATTTTGAAAGTATCTTGAAATTTCAGAGAATTTCCTAATCCGTTTATCTGTAGCCTATTAGAAAGCCTCTGTGACGTATATAAGTAGACTATCTGTGATATGTGATATCGATATGGATTCAATGAGAAATTGTACATACAAAACAAAGGAGATTCACACGAGAATAATTAATTAGCCTGGTATTGGTCAGTGGTCGGTTTTGTTTTTCATTTATTCCTAATGAATTGTTTACAAACTTTACAATTATCTTACAACGTCCAGTTAGACTTGAAGAGAAAATACAAAGACAAAGACTCGATACTCAAAGAGACACAACTGAACACAACTGAATAATCTAATCTTGATGCTCATTAGAGTAAGAAGTCAAAACTAGAACGAGAGGACAAGAGAACGAGAAACATTTGGAAGCTTTAGAATCGTATACGTAAGTACGTGTACGTAATAAGCTGGAAACTTGATGTAATTCAACATTCAACATCCAACATTTGAACCACGTGTTGAACATTATATGTAGGCCTAATGCGAGTCCAAGTTTACTTGAACACAGAGAAAATTCAAGTCATTATATACGTCTGTCTATATCATGTAAAATATCATAATATTGTATAAATAATGAATAATGACGAATGCTCACGAGGATTAAGTTACATAATAATTTTTACCTCAAAAATGAGAAAAATTTGCGTTTCTTGAATTCGGACTTTTGAGTTGCACACGAACTGATTTTTTTTTTGTTTAGGAAAAAGCAAAAAAAAAGAAAAAGAAAAAGGAAAGAAAACGCGTGAGAATCAGCTTATGAACACGTAAAATGTTAGTTAAAGGCTGCTCATTTATAAAATACATTTACCAAAACAATCTGTATCTGTTGTGTATATGAAGTTGATACTCTACTGTTAGTTGTTACTTTTTTTACGCAACACGTTCATTATTTCGTAAGACGGGTAGCATTTGTGTGTAAAGGGTCCAGTTTATGTTGTTCTTGTTCTTGTTCTTGTCCCTTGTAATTTAGATAGTGCACTAGAAAAGTGCATCTATATTTACATGTGAGTTACATATACTATACAGACTATACAGATATGCGTCTCTCTTTTCAGCTTCTGCTTCACCCATGCAATGCGTATTCATTTGATTTGTATTTGTATTACTCATTTAAAATATAGTATATATAGAGAAGAAAAAAATCAAGTCCAGAACCAGAACGAAAACGAAAACGAAAGATATATAGTCAAGAATCGAAAGAGTTAGGAAACCGAATGCATTTCTCTATTCAGTTTTCTCATCGCTTCATCTCCTGTCTCCCGTGAGAACGGAAATGACGAGAGAAAAAAACGTACACACATACTCACAACCTTAAGCCTTCATATCATTAATATATATAGGTAAAATGGTAACAGACAAATGAACCAGCCGGCTGAACGAACTTCTTCGTATTATATAGCTACTTTTGTATAGCATGAGCAAGTCTCAGAACTCACTTTTGTTCGAATTCGAAATTAGAGTCAAATTCAATGTCAGGGGAAAGTGAGTTGACAAGAAAAAAAAACCCTGCACCTTCTCTCCACACTGTTGAGAGAACCAAAGAAGAAAAATAACAATAAGACTACTTATAAACAGAATGAAAAACGGTACAAAAACAAAAAACTTGCTGAAAATGTATATAGTAATTAAATCATTTCCACTTAGAATTAAAACTGGAAAACTGGGAAACTGGAAAAGGAACAATTCATGTAGAATTAGTCTGATTCAAAAATCATTTGTCCTTGCGCTTGAAAATATATCTGTATTGCATGTACAATGGATTTTGTCTGCAATATTCACAGATTATTATATATAGAAATCAACAAGAAAACAAAACCAGGGAATTGAAAATGTACTTATTATTTATGAGGAGACGAGACGAGACATCAGATACTAGACTTGATCCTCCAGGCAATATCCACAAAGAATCTCAACTATTCAATTTCAATTTCAATTATTCAATCAGTCTGAAATCAGCTTTTTACAAAACTACCTTCAACAAAAAAGGATCCAAGAGGAGAGGAATAGGAATAAAAAACCTGTAAATCTGTAAAATTTATAAAAACCAAAAGCAACTTGATAATAATATGGACAAATATTATTTTAAAGAATGTAGTCATTGCAGTTGTTACTCCAGTCTCAAAAAAGTTCCAGTCCGGTTAGGAACTACAGATATATAATAATAATAATAATGTGTATGTAGTATGTACATACGAGACGTCTAATTAGTATTAATAGTACCATCATCATCCCATCACCTATCGAATTTCGGCTCTTATAATATACAAAGATGATATCAGAACTTTGAACAGTGCACAAAAGTGTACAACGCATGCAATATCTATCTATCAAAAAAAAACTTTAATTTTATGCAGAATACAAAAACCAAACCAAAAAATCAAACGTTATTGTCGTGTAACACAATCCAGAAAACACATATACACCAATTCATATCCATGTGTGTATAACAATCGCCATTCGAATACATACATGTATGTATATATAGAGAAAAATGCATAAAATATTATACATTGAAATTGAATGGAGTGGTATTGAAAACAGGGAACAGAAGCATGCATCTTTTTTCGTTTCACCTACAGCATACGGTTTCTGGTCTCATCGTGAGGAGTCCTCACCAAAAAATCGTAAATCGTACAAGTAGCCAGAGAGAGAGAGAGAGAGAGAGAGAGAGAGAGAAAGAAGAACAGCAGGTGAAGGGTTAAGAAGAGAGAACGGTCAATTAGTTACGCCTCAGCCACGCACACAGGTGGAAACTGGAGAGTTGAGAGTACTTTATAGAGTCTGTATATATGTACGAATTACATATTGAAGAGAGTATCTCAAGTCTATCCCTGTGTAAAACTCTCTCCTTCTGGAAATGAAAAGGAATACAGAATACAGATGTAAATAGGTATATATAAAACTCGTACACGTTTTTACGTTACGTATTTTTAGACGGTTGTATACATATTAGCTCGCAGTTTGTATTTTGTACTGTATTTTCCGTAGTACAGAAACAGATAGGAGTAATTTAATTGTAATTGTACTCATTTTTTTAAAGGAAACAGAATGGATGTGCCCCCACTATTTATAATTTATATACCTACTTTTTTCATACAGTATGCTCCTATAATGCTTTACGGATAATGTCCACGTTGGAGAGAGAACTCTCTCACAAGAAAAAAACCGTGGTATAAAATATAAAAAGACGACAAGGAGAACTAAAAAGAAAAAGACGTACCTAAGTATTAAGACATTGAAAAAAAACTTGAGACTTGACTCACAGGCACAGGAAAACGCAAGTATACCCGATGATGAGTACTGCACTGCACTTCCATAACAAGAGAGTGAACAGTCGGAGAAGGCCTTGTATTTTTTTCTTAATGGCACACACATATACACACAGATGATAGCATAAGGAGAAAAACCCTATAAAATAAATAAATGAAGAGATGAAGGAAAAGTATTAAATCTGCTGTCGTATCGTGGGTGTACCTGTAAAGTAACCTACGAGCTTATAACTTATAGGTACATTACATGGTACATTCAAGTTTGCGTAGACATTTTGAATCTGAGTCTGAATTCTGACTTAATGACACATAGTATTCCGAGTACTGTCAAGTAATTCATGTGGTTATTATGCAATGGTCGATGGCCCATTCTATTGTAAAAGTACCTAAACAAAATAAATATGCAAGAGATTGTGAATTGTACTCCAGAGAGTTAGTTGGGTATTTAGGCATTTAGGAAAACCACATGAAATCTAAAAATCCGAATGTTTGGATTAATTTTTTACAAATTTCAATAAATGCAATGCAATTCTGTTTGCCTATTTAATGTACATTTAAATAAATAAGCAATTTCCTCATGGATCATGGAAAAGTCACGTTCAGTCGGATTATATGTATAGGTACGAAAAAATATATACATACGATACATATATGTATTAAATTTAAACCGTTTAAAATATTGTGAATTATTTATGACGCATTTAATGCGTAATGTATTTAAGTATTACGACTTTAATAAGTAATTTTATTGGCGTTATTGCAAAATGGGAAATAAATAAAGTTCGTATTTAGTATTGCTCGTAGGGGTAATTCCATTTAGTTTTACGTTCGACGTCGCGCGTCCTTGTTAATGTCCATTGCATAAGAAAAATTCTGTTTAGTTTATTGACTTGATGCCAAATACTGCATAAAATCAACTGTTGACCACACACGACTAGTTTTACTTACAGTATACAGCATACATATTATCATTTCCCATAAAAATAAAATCAGCATGAAGTATATGAATTCGAATTCGAATCTCGAATGTATATATGTATATGTATATACAAGTACATAGAAAAAATTCTTATAGAAATTATAAATTATATGTCTGTGACAAATTCAACTGATTAAAATTGTGAGATCCTTTGAGAAGATGAAGGATGACGGCAACCTTTGACGGACATTTTTTCATTTCAATCAACTAGGATTTTAATGAGTAAAAAGTTGTCGTATAAAATATTGAAATCAATAACGATAAACGATAACGTTTAACAGTAAAAAAAAACATGCCAGTTTCAAAGAATTAGAGGATTAAGAATACATATTGAACTAAATTTTGTTCCGCTAACATGACAAAGTATAAGTTGTCAACAGAACGACATGGATTTATTTATCGCCATCACTGGTCCTGCATGGTGGTACTGAACTACTGGTAAATTATGATATGATTGTGTCATATTATATCATTTCATTGTATATTGTGTGTGTGTGTGTGACTGTTCACACAATATATTTACATTCGGATTTCAGTATAGGATACATTTTTTTGTATACATTTTGTTAGTTTTTGGCGACATGAATCAAGTCATGGTCTCTGCTTTTTTCAATTCGAAAAGTTACATGTTCTATATGTTATGGTTAGGTTAATGTATTGTAGGACTATCATATTTCACGTTGGTAGATTCTGTCACATAATATTATCATCTGTTACTGTTGTAAAAAAACTTTTTTTTTGTGTGTGTGTGTGTGTGTGTTCCTCATTCTCCGTTTTCTCCTCTTTTCTTTTTTTCGGCTGCTACTAATACAAATACAGATACAATAATAATAATACATTGAGAAATGAAGAAAATTTTCCCCGCTGACTGAGACTGACTAACTGAGGTCAATGTAACAAGAGAATCATGAAAAAATTAGGAATCCCTATAGTCTGCTTCTCATGCAACGAATTTGTTTTAATGCAAAAAAAAAATGGAAGTAGAAGAAAACCATAACGTAATCATGTAATTTGTTATTTGCACAAAAACTACATGCTACAATTACAATTATAATTCCCGTATATCATCCAGGGCTTTTGTACGTTTTTTTAGTCGCAGTCGCAGCAGTAAAACAATAAACTCACATTGGACTCTCTTGACTCTGTACAGGTTTTTGGTTTGTGTTCAGTGACTTACGATTTCAACTCCAAACTACAAACGATGTGCGTACTAAACTTTTAGTTCCGACTTGAATTACTCTAAACTTGTAAATAGTAAATTATAATGTAGAACTATGAAGGTGAGCATCAAGCACAATAATAAAAATTATTATCATTATTATAATAAAAACAAACAACTATAGGGGGAAGGAAAACAGGATACACCTGAGTTGTAAATTCTCATTGGGAATGCATAGCAAGTACCAATAATAATAATAACTATATACGTGATATCGGGGATTTGAAAAAGATGTTTTTTTTTGTTATCGTATTTAAAAATCTTACCTTAATTGACAAAGACGAGAACGCACTATAGATATCCACCGGAGTTCATTTAGAATTTAGAACAATAGACTTCCTTTCCTAATTTCAAGTATTCTATAGCAAATGTCACAAATTGAAAACACATTTACACATTGTTTTTGTCACTGTTTTTGTTAAAAATCAATTAGTACACACACATGGAGTCACAAAACAATCACTTGAAGTAAGTTAAAAATTCACAAAGAAACTGAAACTTTGACAGCACAATAATGAATGAGAATTCCTCCAGCTATATGTATTGATATTGATGAGATAATTTGAAAGCAATACAAAATGAGACGGTGTATATGGTTCGGTTTGGTTAGCAGATATAGCGAAAGCACATTTGTTTGTGTTTCTTCTTCAGTAATCACAATCTGACTGATTCAAAATAATAACATGACGTTCTTGCTCAAAAATATACATACATGTATGATGATGATGAACACAAGAAAAGTGAAAAATCAAAAAGTCAAGACTAAATTACCGGACGTATATACGAATAAGAATTGAAAGGAAAAAAACGAGATGAACAGGTTGTGAGTGTATATATATATATATGTGTTATAATATGATATTATTGTATTAGTGTTGTTTTTCTTTGGACTTTTGGATGGTGAGTGGTGAGTCACGCTTACACGAGAGACAAATACACACGCACACACTACACAATTGTACAGAGCTCTTTTCTTCTGCCCCAACAACAACTGACTGTCTTACTAATGCTAAGGAGCATATTGCCAATGATGTTCTTATCTCATACCTTTACAATATAGAGGCTGTGTGTATATGATGATGATGGCCCGACTGACTGAACTGCTGACTGAATGCCTATACTATGTAAGTATATATGTACACAACTCTTCTCGCCCTATACTCGTCGTTCGTACCTGTAAAATGTTAACATACATATGTAAATTATATAAATATAAATATAAATACATATAAGCTTGTCAACTATGTACATTTTCGTTGTACTTATCTGTGTGTAAGCTGCACATACAAATTAATAATTAATACATACAAATTACATATGAATATCGGTAGCTGTTCAGAGTATGTATTCATATGTATTGAAGTTTGAAGTTATTAAACATTTTCCAATACATTAAATTGATTTTGAGGGGAAATGTAAATATGTATAAAGGCCATGAGCCACGAGTGTACTACCAATCAAATGTAAAAAATAATATGCATGTATATATCATTAGTCAACATTGTCAGTAATTTATCTACATATCTGTAGGAAAATGTAGAGTAAAGAGATTCGATATATAACAATCGTTGTTTATAGGAATCCAATAATCAAGATGCTTATGAAATTTATAAAAGTGAGTATGTGAGGATTTTGCATTGAATCACTGCAAGATTAGTCATCGAGGTAAGTAAAGTAGAGGAATTTCATTTTGTTGAAATTCTGAATAAACGACTAAATGGGTACATACAGAAGATTGTATGGAATGTATGAAAAGTAAACTCGACATCCACACAAGTCTGTGGTGCTTAACAAGTACTCTTTTGCCCACGGAAAGGTGCACGAGGAAATAAATAAGCAATATACAATACCTATATAGCTTGCTTGTTGCAATGTTTAGATGTATAAAATAATTAAAATATTATTATGGAATCTCATTTCCAAGAATTCATTTCAACTCATGCATTATCAGTTCTAAGAATTTCTACGACATACGTATATCCAAGAACACGAACCAAATAAAAGAAAAAAATATATAGGAAATTATTCATACTTCTTACTTATGCAATTCATTCGGGATTTACAGCAACAATGTTCTTTTCTCGTCTTCTCAATGACAAGTTGTCATTAATTAACGGTCAGTCTAAATTTGTGTAAAAGGATTCAAGAAAATCTGGGTGACATTCACCCTATTCGACCAAAACACATATAGATACATATAATGATGAGGTTTGGCTTTTAAAATAGTTCGATCGAGCCACATTTTTAACCGTAAACAGTTTTTAAAAAGGTTGAAACTCTAGGCCGCCGCTTCGTCCCTGCTTTTTAGAAAAGTCCTGAAAGTTCCTTATTAATTCGATTTTGGTTGTACTTGGCTGCAGCTTTCCCCACGAAATTCGGGGAAATTTCTGTCATTTCTATACAAAACATTTCCTGAGCAACACTGTACTCAAAATCCTAAAAATGTGGGAAAAGCGGATGTGGAATTCGTTATGGAAAATAAAAGCAAAAAAGTTCGAAATGGAGATAAATGATTTATCATAAATAAGAGCTGGAAATAATCGGGCTATTTAAAAAGGCAAAACCCATCACTGTAACCGTCTTGTGGCTAAATTGGGTGAATGTCAACCAGATTTTATTTATTTTCACAAATCCTTTTACGTAGATAATACTGACCCTCAACTTTTCTACATTTCAGAATTTTTATGCGATTTAGCTTTGCCATGAATCCTAACCTTGCTCTTAAAATAAATCCACAAAACAGGAAATATGGACGAAAAATTAATGAAACCACTGCTGTGGCCTGAAAAGCTCTGGTCTTTTTTTAAATGTGTACATTGTACAGTTGTACACAATGCTTCCCTATATAAAGGACTAATATTTTTCTTGTTATGACCCAAAGAAAGTTCAACTTGCAAAAAACATTTTTGAGAAATTTTAGGAAACAATAAGTTTATTTACTCTATAAATATAGTCACAAAGTATATAGTAGATCCTGAAATAAGTTATAAGAACTATTATTACATGTATTTATTTTAATTATCAATGTAATATGTAATCGTTATTAAATGTTCTACGTAAATCAACAATATTAAACATAAAAAGTTCAAAGAAATAAGTATATATATATTTATGTATGTATAGCTATATCATTTGTTTTGTTTTTGAAATATGTAGGATAAATCAGATAATGATGGAGCCTTGGATATTTTAAAAAGTGTGTACAGGTAATATTATTATATTGTACCATGCTGTACTTACGACATAATTGCTTTGTTTTTTTTTGTAGTTTAGCGTGCTTTTTGGATGTCAAAGAAGCAGTTTAAGTGACATCACTTTTTTACACGTTTCTTTCATTGAATGGCATGATAATACATGTATTTTTTATATATAATATAGCTTATGAGTAGGAAGTTGTATGTACAAATTCAAAACAATTACAATTGTATAACATAATAATAAAGACACCACCTAAAATGTGTAGACAGTGATTGCAGAAATTCTGCTCATACTAATAATGATTTTCTGTTGACGCCTGAACTTTCTGTCAAACATAGCATCTAGTCGTCACCATTGTCATCTTTAGCAGGTGGCGAGCGGTCTCCATTCTTATCAAGACTTTTTGATCTGCTCCTTGAATCCCTACCCTTGCTTACACTGCGGGATCGGCTTTTATCCCTGTCAACGTAATTAATAAAGAAAAACAAATAGTATCATTTATCTTGCTGCTTTTGAAAAGAGTTATAACTTATAATATGAAATTTTTTTTATGTCTTCCACAGAGCTTTCCGAATTTATATAGGACACAGCAATCATATATACACTGATTTTAACCGATAAGAGGTTTCTTTCGTGGGTCAAAGAGAGGTAGAGTTCCCTTAACTTTTTCAGTAATATCTTTAATACGGCAAGTCCGCATTCCCATGACATAGCGCACGAGACTGGAGGAAAATCCTACTATACATACTAAAAAAAAATACTCGAATCTCACAGACCGAGATTCTGTCCTGTCTCAAAAATTCGTGGAGCTCTTTGACCAACGAAAGAAACGTCTAATCGGGTAAAAAATATTCAAGTCTCCTGACGAAAAAAAAATCTTCACCTTGACTTTGATCGACTGCGGCGTGGACTTCTGCTTCGTGATTTTGATTCCTTCTTCACTCGATCCTTTGTCGCGCTCACGGCTCTGTATTTTAAAAATAGTTAAAAATGCAAAATAGAGGCCTGGTTTTTTACTCCCTTAAGGGCTGAATTTCTGAGCACATAATAACACAGTAGTTTCGTTCCAGACGTCGGAGAGTACAGAATAAATAGCTAACATTTGAGCTCAAGCTTCACTATGAAAATACGTATACTATTTAAAGTTTATAAAAATGTTAAAATAATTACCGTCCGGGACTTTTGCTGCGTGACTTCTCTCTACTATCTCCGCGGCTTCGGCTTTTCGATCGCGTTTTACTTCTGGACGCTTTTGACTTGCTCTTGGACCTAAATTGTAAAGAAACAAAAACATAAGTACACTGAATTCTCTCAATACCTCTTAAAGATTGTTACTACAAATTCTGTAAAAAATTAACTAATTTAGCTCAGAACACGTTGGGAAAAGGTGTCGCTCATTATATTTCAGACCCGAAAGATAAGATGTCATCATAGCAAAAAGTTATTTCTCTAGTCTAACTGTGACTGTGGCAAATTTTTTAAGACAATATAAATTCAAACCTTGAGTCACGACGTCCACGACTTCTGGAACGGGAACGTGATTTTGATCGTGATTTCGATCTGGATTCTGAAGATCTTGAGCGACCCCCACGTCTGAAACGTCAAATTAAAATGGGATTATAAAATTTGCTCAGTTGCTAATAATTTACAATTTGTGTCAATGCACAAGGAATAATTATTTCAAGTTTTACTACTTTACCCTCTTCCGCGCCCACGATCTTCAACAAGACGAACTCTTCTTCCGTTCAGCTCTGTATCATCCAACTTTTCAAGTGCTGCCTTCAAGTCAGAATAGCTCGCAAACTCCACCACACTATAGAATTTAAATAAAATGTGACTGATTAGTATACAAATAGTGCGAAATAGGAAAAAAAGATTTTCATTTTTGAAACTACTAAATATTTGCTCAGAAAAGATTTGGGTAAATGGTGTCCATCAACATTTGTCAGACCCGAAAGATTGGATCATCATAGCAAAAGAAAATAATAATGGTCAAAAGTGAATATAATAAATAAATAAACTTACCCTTCATTTCGACGCTGTTTGTGGGCATCAGCATAAGTGACTTCACCAGCTTGTCTCATGTAGTCCTTTAAATCCTTTTATTAAAAAAGATAATACAAAAACAAAAAATATTATTAAATTTGATTCAAGTTGACCCTCAACAGTGTACAACTATGATGTAAATATGTACGCAAGCAATATAAAGATTTTGTCATGCAAATATTAGCTCTTGGAATTTTTTGGATTAAAGACTAAGAAATAATGAGAGTTTATGAATAAATACTGATTCTACAATATGAAGGACGTTATATATACAGACAAGATAACAACCCGTCGCTTCCAGCGACCACGTCATACTCTAAGCAACAAATTCTATATCTCTTCCCATCACTACGTATGTTCAAAGACCCTCACAATTTTCCCGGTATAACTTCCTTTAACCCTCGCCCACCTCAACCCTGAATTTATCCCTCACTTCCTTCACCCTTGAATGTCACCCCTCTCATCCTTTTTATCTCACTAGCTTCGGGACTTCTGGCTCCTTCCACCTCGCTATCATCACCCCTGATGCCTTTGATCTGATTGAAGTGGACAGTGTCTAAGTTAGGACTCTGATCTCTCGATACCTTATCAAAATATTTATTCCACCAATTTGGAATTTTATGAAATTTTGTGTAAATAGACATTTGGAAAATGCATTTTTAAACCCATTTCGATGCTTTGTTTACAATGAGACCGACAGAAACATAGAATTTGTTGCTTGTAGTATAGATTTTATATATATGTATATAATTTATAAATCTGAAATATTTCGTACTATTCTGGACTTTCTCTACACTTATTCTAAAGATTTACTGCAACGATAGTCTATTATGAATTGGTGTCATTCTTGTGTAAAGGTCAAGGTAATATATACATATAGGTTATGTGAAGCGAGGACTGGCCCACTTCCCTCCCTATAAATCCCTTCCCTTTTTGTTTTTAAAAAGAAAACCCATTAAAAAATACCCCTTGAAAACTCTTTCGAGACAAGTCCTTCTAAGGTCATCTGATTTTTCCCTCTTAGTCAAGGTGGAAAAGGACACAAGGAGGTCAACATCAATGTGATTTGATGCACAAGTGGCTGGAGAAGTCGTTCTTTTTGTGAGTGAAGCCCTACAAGTCTTAAGCGTACAAGATTTCGGAGGATGAGACCCTTTTCTCACTCTCTGGCTGCAAATCTCAGTGCATCTACATTGGCCCCAGAGTTCCTTCGTCCTATGATATCGCCTTGATTTCGTTCATTTGCCCTTCCAACTCAGCATTGTGTGTGTACCCACTGTGCCATTTGCCATGGGGATTCGATCGAACCAACCAAAGGAAGGAGTGAGTGGGCCCATCATCATTCCATTCCGCATCATGGGATTGGGGCTTTAGGCATATAAAAACAGTTCATCCCATTATATTATACCGTTCAATTAAAACTCGTCGCTCAAATAACAACAGTTATTGATTTTTTTTTAGTTTGCTTTTCTCTTGTAAGAGCAAATATTTCTGATTTTTTTGTTTTTGGTATTTAAAAAAAAGATGGATAAAAAATCTTATAACAATAATCATCTTTAAAAAAAAAATTCAAAACACATAAAAAGAAATAGTTTAGTTTCGATTTCTCAAATTCTTTAAAAAAAAAAGTATATATCAGTAGCAGTAGTTCTTGTGGTAGTAGTAGGAAGAAGTGGCTCTCAACTCTCTGCAAGTTTTCCCCTTGTGCAGATGATGATGGATAGAATGGATAATACATGGACGAGTTCCTCAGTTTTAGAATATTGATACAAGCTCTTAGGTGGGATCGTTTTTTAACACTCCAAGTCAAAGGCCAAGAAGAAGAAGACCCGGCTTTTCGCTCTCACTCTCTCTCAGTCTGTCTGTCAAGTTCTCCATATTTGATACTAGTTTTGATACCCCGAAACGACTAAGTGGACGATTCACACACACAGCTCAGATAGTATTTTTGGTTGGGTACATCTTCAATTTTTTTTTTGTTTTGGATGCTCACAATTTCCATGCCGATGTCAAAGTCATATGAACGTTTCCCAGTACATAAAGCTGATTACTAATTAATACTTGACCGTAGAATGATTTGTTTGCTCTTTTTTTGTACACAAAAAATAAAATAAGACCCCGAGAACCAAAAACTACAATATCTTTTTTACACACGGTGTATATTGCAAAAATTAAAAAAAAAAACAAAAGCTCATAAATTAAAATTGTACCAACCTGCCATGAGACTCTACTCGATAGGTTCTCCACGATGAGCCGGTATTCCGTCCTAGTCGGAGGGCCATACCTGTGCCCAATATTGTAGGTAATTGGAAAAAAAGTAGACTAATAAGACCGACATTCCTTCATTTTGTTTTACAAGATTAAATAGTAAAAATACTATAAATGATAACGAAAGTAATTTACAAAAAAACATTATACGTAAATTCATGCAAAATAAATCGAGAAACATATGTATGATACATTCAAAAAAAAATAGTATAATAATTAATAAATAAAAGTAATAATAAGTAAATAAAATAATAAAATTGTAAAAGGAGAAAGGAGATAAACACAGTAAGCAGTTTTCAGCTATTTCAGAGGTGTTTTTATACATATATAAATACAATTCTTTGCAGTGGAAAGAAATGTTTTTGTTTTTCTGTAAGTCAGAATTTCAGATTGACTGAATTGTCATTTGGGAAGCCGTCGGGATCATGATAATTATATCTCGGAAAATAACTTACTTGTCTTGGCCCCGTGGTGGGCCTCTAGAGCGAGACGAGCGGCCACGGCCTAGGGTTTCAACATTTTTAAAAACGGTTTACGGTTAAAAATGTGTCATACACTTCACGTAGTATTTCAACTGGAGTCATCATAAATCTGAATTTGCTAGTCGTGAATTAATGAATGAACACACACAAACTGCCTACAAAGTAATCCTAATCAAGTAGTGTCGTTCGCCCAGCTATTCGAAGGAAATTTGCAGTGTGTGGAAATTTCCTTCGGAAAAACTGTGCGAAATATTCGGAATCATATTCTACCTATAGATATCTAAATATATATATTATTTATGTATATTTATATGTATTTAAATGCTATGTACATCCCAATCGAAACTATTATATACATACCATTTATATTTTAAAGCAAAGAAGAAAAAGTGAACAAAAATAACATATCTTTCGTCGTGAATGTAAAAGTATATGTCTACACCTAAATGAATAATGTCAATAATTTAATTGTCATGTAGCTCGATATTAGTTAGTCAGGTTCAGAGGTGGATTCAGCCCATGAGTTTTTTGATGGCAGTTCTTATTTCCAAATGAACAACAAATCCATTGAAATTTAAATTAAGGGCCATGACAATGTTCTTTAATCGATTTTTTCATTTGGATATAAGGACTTCATCTAACTGCCTCAAAAAACTCTGGACTGGAATCCACCTTAAGTCAGGTTGCAGTGTGTTTCGTTCATTAATTAATTAATGATGCAAATTAAGATTACAGATGCACAGTGATTTTTTTAGTTTTTTTTGTTTTGTTTGTAGTAGTTGTTTTGTGTAAAAGAAATTTATGTACCATTTCCGCCTCCATCTCTTGGAACTCCTCTAGCTCTTTCAACAATTACTCTGAAATAGCCAAAAACAACCCAGAATAAGTCCTTTCGTCTTACGCATTACGCACGTTTTTCGATTCCTGTCACTGTCCGACTGCTGTCGCCCGCCAGCAGTCGGCGTCCTCCTGTCCTGTCTGAAATTTCCTCTCGAGGACTGGCTTCCACCACCATTTCGACCACGAGCCTTATGACAAGTTATAATAATTTTATATTTTTTAAAATTTTATCATGGATGGATGAACTGTACTTTGATAACAAAAAAATTGGGTCCTAACGAAAAACAAGTGTAACGTGTTGTTATTATGAGGGGAAAAAATTCTGATTTGATTTACTTATGTATGGAATAAGTATGTAAAACTTGAGTTAGTTTTAGTTCATCTCAATTCTTTATCGCTTAATAACAACAGTTTTTGCCTTGTTATAAATAAATAGTGATAATAATTGTGAATTGCCAAATGTTTTTGATATTTACAAACGACGTGTAGAAGTTTTAACAAACTCTCGAAAAGTGAAGGTTCATTCAAAATCCAGATAGGTACTTAACTCAACTAGTCAAATTTTTTGAAATAAGGTATGCTACGGTGGTATTTCCGTGCTTTACTGCTATTGCTAGCCACGAAATCTGTACCACCGAACCCAAACTCTGAAAATGGTCCTATTTCAAAATATTCAATTCGGTGAGTGCCCTGGATATAGCATGTAATCAGGATTTTGAATAAACATTCAATCGTGAGTTTGCAGAGCTTTCTACTCAAATCTTATCATGGAGTCAGAGTCAAAACAAACAAAACTTGGTTGAAGATTAAAATAGTATAAAAATGGCTGTCACAATTATTGACATTATGTATTTCAGATATATTTGTTTATTTAAGATATATAAAATTATTATAATTTGCTTACGTCATTTCTGTTCCGATTACTGACGTGTGCTAATTCCACAACTACCCTGCTTTATAATTAGAAATTATTTATTTCAACAACCACTCTGCTTTATAGAATGTTTTTTTTTTTTATATTTCAACCAACATACAACGCTTTCATTCATGTGTATATTCATTTCCTGCTCATTTCTACAAACTATCTTCTTTCTTCTTTTCTCTTTTCTTGTCATCTTAAATCGAGCTTAATATTGTACAAATATATGAAAATAATGCAACGATGCCTGAATTATCATTTTAATCTTTGTGAGCACATAAAAAAATGTCATCATTGATGACTCGTAAACTTATTGCTCTCATTTGTATGATGGTTGAATTTCGTCTTTAAAAAGACAACTGACTATATATGTATTTAAGACTGCCATGTTCCCTAATATGTAAAACTGTTTTATTATAAAAACGTGTCAAATATAACAAAGCAGAGGGGTTTATGTGATATTGGACTACAACAATGCAATGAACAATAAATATATGTAAATGGTTCAAGTATACTCAGAAATATCGAGGCTCCTTCTATAAAATTACTTGTGTGTGAAGTTCACACTGTGAACATATACATATGCTAAGGACGGCTTAACTTGCCTAACGTGAATACTTCAAAGTTCATATACATACATACATTTAGTCTTTGGTAAAAAAAAACAATAAGCAGGAGTCGCAACAATAGTATGAGAGATATATTATAATAATTACATATATGCCTATTATTGCCTATACATAAATATGATTTTAAAATAAGAATCCAAGGTGCTTTAAAACCTAGTCTGTACGTGTGTGTAATGCTGGGTTTACTTTGCCTTTAGTCATATTATGATTGTAGCCTTTTACTATACACATGTAAAATATATATGTATATATTTGCCTATATTTTCTTAACTTAAGTAAACGTGGTGGCGGTGGTGCAATATCAATACACACACACACAATTGCATTTTAACGACTTTTATAATATATGTACAAACAAACATGGACGTGTACTATTTTTACTTGTGAAATATGCAATTGAATAAACTGAGCCTATTTCAAAATAGTGTTCAAATAATGCCAAATCCACGATACTACTATGTGAATATTAATCAATTAATCATAAGTACCTAAGTAGGTATACGGTATGAGTCAGTAGTCATCATGGTAGTGTTTAATATGAATGAATATGATTCAATATTATTATTTCTTGAATTAAGTTATGATATCAAAATGCTTATTGAATATATATATAATAAGGAACTCCAATTACCGTTCACCAAGCAAATCTTTCCCATTCAATTCGTAAACTGCATCATCAGCGTCTCTGTAGTCATCAAATTCCTATTTGTAAAAGACAAACACAAAAAAAATCATGTAATTAACAAAATCACCACGTTGATGATATGTAATATGAAATGTACTTTCCATAATAAACATAGGCGAGACGCGAGGAAGACGACACAAGAGAGATAAATAAATAATACATTACAAGTACTACCGTATAGCGGCTAGTAGTCATGGCATGACGACATACATATGGAAAACCGCCATTACAAATGTAAAGACAAATAAATAAACTACATGGAAAGAAAATCAAAAAATGACAAATGAATATCAAATGACAATACTTACCACAAAACCATATCCATTTTTAATTAAAATATCCCGAATCCTTCCATAACCTTTGAAAAATCTCTCCAAATCCTTTTCTCTCACGCCGTAAGGGAGTCCGCCGATATAGACTCTCGTACCACCCATTATAGTAAATGTGATATTAAATATAATATATTTGGACACTCTCTCTCTCTGAAGTATGAAATTATTAATTGATTCTTTCAAAGGAGCAATAAAAAATATAGTATAGTTAAATAGCACAACTTGTAATATAGAAAACTAAACGCTTTTCTTGAAATTATTATTAAACTTTTCAAGAAATTCCATATATTATATTCTCTCCCTCTCCGCTTCAGAAAGAGTATTTGCTTGACTCGAAGCGTCTTTCGGAAAGACTCTGCCTGCTTCAATTTTCTGCAAATGGCAGGCAGGGAAATTGTGGGATCTGATTGGTCGCTCGCCGTCCTTCCCGCTCTCAGTTCAACAACTTTCCCCATGCTTTTCAAAGGAGCTTTGAATTGTCTATAAAGTTTCTAAGGGTATCCATGGACAACAAATTAACTTTAATGACTTTTACAGACCATGTGCATATGAAATCCTATACAAAAATCAATCATTCATGAGTTGATGAAGTCCTAAATAGTCCAACTCAATATTGGAATTATGATGAAGGTTCAAAAATGGATATGGTCATGCCACATTGCGGATCTCAGAATTTGGACACGAAAATTTGAAAATCCCCGTGTAATTCATTCTGAATGGTGGTGGAGGAGACATTTAAATTGCGATTAAGATATTTTTTAATTGAAAACTTGCTCAAGTAATGAGAATATTTAGATTAAGAGGACGAACGAAGCCTCAAGTATTTTTAGCTGTTATTCTTGGAGTGGCAGGGGGTGCCTACATTTGGACTCCAGTTCTTAAAGACTTTGCTGAAAAAGAGGCGGAAAAGAAGGCTCAGAGATTATTATTTTTGGAACAATCTAATATACTGGACGGAAATAGCAAAGAACAATAAATTGAGTACTTGTATGATGTCAACTAATCCAAACAACGTTTCTCTCTAGTATGAAATTTACATGGGCTGAATTTTGGCGAAACACTAAGTTTTGGGATACAAGAGCCAAATTAATTTACGTCGGATCAGCTGCAGTCACTGGGTTTTTATTTTACAAATTCTCCTGGTCACACAAATTACGGTACGTCCTTACGTATTGAAATACATACATACATAAATGCATAATCATTGTATTGTACTGTCATTTATAATTCTTTGAATTCTTTTATTCATGTATATATATATATATTTTAGACGTCAGCGGCTTGATCAGCACGAAGAAATTGCAAAGGCTTTTTTTAAGACCCGCTACCCAGATTTGGAGTACGTGGATCCAAGGTCCAAGAGACGACCCCTACCACCGACAGTAGAGACGATAGAGACATCAAAATGAATCAAGCAGCTTTGACTCAAATAGTATCAAAGCTCCCAATTTCGGTTGCTAAGAGGCCTCGTAGGATGAGGCAATTTGAAGGGACTTATGGACGATTGAGGAATCTGTGTAAAACTGTCACCGCTCTTGTCCGGCATGAAAGGATTGAGGCGAATTATGGAGCAGCTGATGAAGCTAGAGGTTATATGGAAAGACTCATTTCAGATGCCATAAGATATGGAGATTGTCATAGACCGACTATGGCACAAGCTTCATTCTGGATAGAAGACCCAGCATTAGTCCCAAAATTATTCAAAGTCTTGGTTCCACGCTATGAGAATTGGTCACCCGGTATTTCGTACACTCGAATGCTTCGGGCACCATCAAACCCCTCAGATCGTAAGTTTATTATTATTTTTGTTCCATCTCATCTTTTTAAGTATTTTTCCATAGAGTCATTATGTATACGGTATATATTATCTAATGAATCAATTCACTTCTTTAACCAGCTACATTGAGAGAATATACTGAATTGTCGCGAGCCGTTTTGGAGTTGAGAGGGAATCCTTACCCACCTCTACCTGGACCTGTAGGTAAGAAACACCCTGGAAGCATACAGAATGTTTTATTGGAAGAAGCTCGTAAAGATTATTTCAAAACTCAATCCGCATTATCCCAACAAGCTGAACAACTAATTCGAGCGTAAGAGGATAATTCATAATTTATGAAGATATGACAATAATAGTTGGGCACTAGAATTATAAAATTAATCATCATATTCATGTACCTATTTTGATTGTAATACATTACAGGATACCGGATGAGGAAACGAAAAATCTAGAGCCTGTCGACGAGGATGATTTGAATGAAGAAGGAAATTCACAGATGCTTTTACACTTCCCCGATGAAGAACCAACACCTCCTCAACAAAAATGATAGTAATATAATAACATACTGAATCATGTATTTAGTTACTTCACATTTTGCAGTTATTACTATTATATATTATTATTATATTATCTAATCAACATTTTCAAGAACATATTCTGTCTTTGTTAGTAAATATACTAGCTGTGTGTATTGTGCATTGTACACAATCAAATGATAGGAAAACTATATTGCGTAGTCATTGAAGTCCATAAAATTTTCTGCTATTCTTATTGAAGGAGACTCAAAAATAAAAATAAATTTTGCTTTAGGTATTTATAAACTTAGTTCTAAATGAACGAATTTGTTTTTTTTATTCTCTAGCTAAAAAAATTATACATACATGCATATAAAGAACAGACAAAAAAGGCAGAATGGAAACATAATCTTAAAATTGACATGTAGAGTAATTTACACACATGGAAAATTTAATTTTCAAAATTAGTAAAACAATGAGATCTTTTGTTAAATTGTACAACGTAGACTTAACATTCGCATGTTCGAGTCAAAGAGTCAAGACATGCAATATAGGATTTTTAAAACTACAACATGAAAATTTCAATCAATCTCGCAAGTCATTATTTAGGGAATGACTTTGATTCTTCAGAATTAGAAGTTAAATGTCCTGATGAAACCACCGATGGTGCACCAAATATCCCAGATGTGTAGTAAGGGCCCAGCTGTTAAGCACAACAAGATGATTATTAATAGTGTGCTGAATTCATAAACACTATTCTAATGTAGTTGGTATATTGCATCTATTCTACTCATAGGTAACTTACTGCAGCAAATGTTGGTGAGTAGGGTGAATAGAAATGTGTTGTAGATCCAATTCCTTGTCGTTGAGCTAATTTAAAACGTGCTGTCATTTGTTTCTTCCATTTAGTTCTCCTATTTTGGAACCTTTTTATATTTGTATTTAAACGAAAACGAACAATGTAATTAGTACGTATTTCAACAATATGGATAGTTAATTAAATTAAATTAATTTATGATTGAATTATTAAGGAACTGACCAGGTTTTAATTTGTACTTCGGTTAGGTTCAACGTCTTTGATAGCTCCATCCTCTTACTCACGCTCAAATATTTATCTGCCTATATATAGAGAGACGAGAGAAAGAAATAGAGAGATAAGAATCAGTTAAAAATATTATATTATGTGGACACATTAAAGTATCAATTATAGTGTGTCAATAATAAAGTCATGTTTCATGGTGGACTAAAAAGCAAATAGACTTCCCACAGGAAATGAGAATTCAACTAGCAGAACTGCTAGTAACTGTACCACTAGTAACTGCTAGTATCAACTTATAATTTACACGAGTAAAGTTGTAGTGACATAAAGTTAAAAGAGGAACCATGTACAATAACAATTGTCAATTACTATTATTAGTAATTACATGTTATGATTATTGGATATTGACTTTAATACCTTGTCGCATATTAACTTTTTTGAAACTGAAAGCCAGCCGAACGTTTGCAGTTCGTATCACTTAAATATTTACAATGGCTACAACATGTGAAAACTAGCGTCCGTTTTCTTCATCATCTTGACTTGAGAGATTTTATCTGTTGTCCTTTCTTCGATTCAATTCTCAAATCTTAATAAATATGACATGTAGGTATTCTATATAGGTATGTTTACATTTTTTTAAATTGTTTTTGTTTTATCATAATCAATACTTACTTTGAATTCTGATTCGAGTCGCTCCAATTGTTTTGCACTGTACGCTTGTCGTGGCTTTCGATCCAAGCCTGGTTTTCTAACTCTTCTCCCAGACGGTTTCGGAGCTGTAAATTAAGCAAAATATGTATACATTTTATTTCTCATGTGTACAGAACGTTTTTCATTATCATGCAAGATTCTATTAAGTATCTGTATAAGTACAGTCTCCCTCAGTTTCTGGTAGACTCTTAAATCCTAAAGCTACTTTTTTCATCCTCTTCTTCTAGAGATGAGACAACGATTGGTAAAAGCTAACTATGAAAATTGAATCCGCCTACAATCAAATATATTTTATTATTATATTTGCTCCATTCATTTTTCATCTCACCATTCACACTTTTACCATTTGACGATGGTGACGGAAGGATGCCGAATATGCCCATAATCATAAAGTTGATGGTGTTAAACTTGAGCTCATTTATTTACATTCTTTCTTTCTCATGTGTGTATACTTACAATTGTTAGACCTGACCATTTCATTTCTACATGCTTATTTTTATCATGTCCATGCTTATTCTTTCTCAAATTATGTGTGATTTCTTAATTCCTTATTGGTTAAATTTTTCTATTTCTATATTTCATCTCGAGGAACTAAATTATATATACAAAATGAATGACGCCTGAACATTTAGATTTAGATCCCTTTTATAAAACTCGCATCAACAAGAATTGCCGGAATTGTTGAAAAAATCAAAGAGCTAAAAGGAAAAAAGAGTTGTCACAAAGGACACCACACACTCGTAAAGGGAAATCCTTCCCCAATCGATTTTCAAAATTTTTTGTGGAGACGATCCTTAGGGTCACTAGAACGTGCCTGCCAAGTTTCAAGAAAATCGTTGTACTCGTTTGACCTCCAGAGGTCAAAACGTAAACCAAAGGGGCAATGTGAGATTGCCAGTGAAAATGGACCAAAAAATAGCCAAAAAATCAGAAAAAAAATCTTGATCAACTTTCCGAAGAGACATTGTCAAAATCTTTCACGTTTGACCTCCACATGTCACGAAACTGACGAAAAGGTCAAATATCAAAGTTATCCAAATTGTTCCACAAAATAGCCAAACATACTCAGAATTACATGCTGATCAACGTTTTTTAAGCAACTTGACCACATTTGTCAGTCCTTTGACCTCTTGGGCCCCCAAAAAGGTCAAAAAATGTCAAATATCAAAGCTATCCAAATTATTCCGCAAAATAGCCAAACATACTCGGAATTATATGCTGATTAAACTTTGTTAAGCGACTTGACCACATTTGTCACTCTTTGACCTCTTGATCCCCCGAAAAGGTCAAAAAATGTCAAATAACAAAGTTATCTGAATTTCTTCGTGTAAAGGACAAAAGTGTTTAGAATTTCCAGATGAACAACATTGCTGAAGTGAATTTTGCGAAACATTTAGCCATTGACCTCCAGAGGTCATTTCCAGAGGACATGTAAAAAAGGTCAAATATGAAAATAGCCAAATTGCTAGGTGGAAAGGACAAAACTGTTCAGAATTTTATGCTAAGCAAGGTTATTGAAGCAAACTTTACAAAATGTTTTGTAAAGTTCTAGTGACCCTAAGGATCGTCTCCACAAAAAATTTTGAAAATCGATCGGGGAAGGATTTCCCTTTACGAGTGTGCGGTGTCCTTCAAATTTAAACAACAAACGTGAACGTGACAATGTTTTACACGCATGTACTTAAAAAAGCTAACATACGTGTGTAACTTTTGTTGAAAGTTTAAATTGAGAGATGTTTAGTGTGTGTAATAATGGAAAAAAAACGTATATAAAATGTACGTGCAAGAAGATAAGAAAAGGACACATCTTTCCTTGTAATTGAGTGTAAACAAACCATTCATTCATCTATTGTATTGTACTATTATTATTGCCCCGAGTCTCCCGAGTGTCCAACGTTTATTTTACATATTACCTCATTAGCACTTTTTTCTCATATTACACAGATATTTCCTTCTTCCATATGTGTACACAATGCAACTCTCTTCTGCCTGTATGTATTGTACTAAAATTTCAATTCACATTACAAATATTACTTTATCATGATGTTTCGCATTTGGACTGTCAAAAAATAATAGTACAAACTCTCTTTACAGTCTTAAGTTTGATGAAATATATTTTCACAAATTCTTACCATTTTATGTCTTATTATTACAAACTAAACAATTATGGGGAAATGCAAGACATTTGGAGTGCTGGGGAACATCATTATTATCGTTATAGAAAACCATCAATCATTTAAGAACAAAACAAATAATGATTTGTTATGACACATTGGTACCTAATTAAATGAAACAATCCCACAATTACAATTTATAATTCACCCCCTTTGTATATATATGTGATATTAATATTGGGTTTTTGTTAGAATGATTCACATGGAGGGTGTAAATTGTCAGATAAATACCAGATAAAACGCTAGTCTAATGGTTCATTTTCATATGTATATAGTAGTAATTGATTTAACAACGAATACTCGTCATGGACTGATCATCAACTAGAAGCTCATTTATATTATAATTTCATCCCATGTTGGTTTTTCCAACTAAAACATTAACTTGACTGCTCATTTGCTCCTGCTATTTATTATACAAATACCTACTCAAGTTAGTCAAGTTGCAAAATTCGCAAGTTTGATTGGGGGGAAATGGAAATTTTATACCTAATACACATGCAGTTGCATTCATTGTGTACTGGGTTTGATTTTGGACTCCTCTTATTGAGTTTAGAAAAATAATAATAAATAATAAGGAATATAGGAGTAAACAAAGGAGGAGAAATATCTGTATTCTGTATTTGTATTATATGGAATTGAAAATGTTTTGTTCTCTCTTTCTCTCTCTCTCTCTCTCTCTCTCTCTCTCTCTCTCTCTCTCTCTCTCTCTCTCTCTCTCTCTGCCTATATTATTTACTCTAGAGTTTATAGCTTTGTTGACCATTTAGCGCAGTCTAAAATCTAAAAGTAAAAAAGTGACAGAACATAAATAGAAGCATACACAATACACAGAGAGATGTGGAATGAAATTGAATTTCTTTCGAGTATATAGAGTCAAGAGTCGAGAGTTTGTCAATATATATATATATAAAATAGACAAGCTATACAAAAGCTTATATTCACAATATCCACACAATGTGCCAACGACATAACGACGCTATTGACTATTTAATATGTATTTACTATTTACTGAAGACATGCAGTGAAACATCCCCGAGAGAATTCAGGTAAATTTATTAGAAGGTGCTAAATAGGCCTTACTCCCTACCCTGCGTCTCTCTCTCTCTCTCTCTCTCTCTCTCTCTACGTGTGTGTGTGTAGAGTCTTCTCCAAATCCAATCTCAATTGTTCAATTCTTGATTAATTTCATCATGTAAAGTGTGTTGGGATATGGGCAGGATTGTGATAATCTTTTGTCACATTCTTTACTATAGTTTATATGTGTACTGATAAATTTTATTTACAGTATGCAAGTTGATTGTTCATGTCATCATAAAAAAATGTCTCTAATAGTGTTTAGTTTCGAACGATGAGTACTTAGTACTTACTTATGTGTTGGCTAAACTAAAAAACCTTTTAACACCTTTGAGATTTGAAGAATTTTCTTTTTATTCCTTATTATATTTTGAATAAATAGAAGCAATCTCATGATGGTGATGTGATGGGGTGCATGTGGTAAAACTCTGTCATTTATAGAAAGTTTTTCATGGAATAAGAATAAGGCATGTACTCACAATCAGTATATTACTTATACTTACATACAAAATACAAATGAGATAAATTGTATAGAGACAAACCTTGAAGTCCGAGTAAACCTCCTGGTTTTTGTGTCCATGGACTCGAACCAAATGATGTGGGGAAAGGGAAGAAATTCGGTAAACAGAGTTGAGAGTATTCGATTGCTGTGTGTGGAAAATTAAACAGAATAATTTCCTTATTTAATTTCTTAAATTCAAAATCGAGTGACGAATTTTCCCTTTAAGCTTGATTATTTGGGGAGGAGAGTAAAGATAGGCTAAATTTTGTACTAGATATGTATACAAATGAGGGGGTGTAAATTGCTATTTAAGTAGTACTGGTGATCATTTAGCAGTGCAAACTTGAACTTATTTGTAATGTACTGTTAAAACTTTAGCCAAAGTCAATACTATCTGTAACTGCTAACGAGGAACAATGCGTTTTGAGATTTCTCATTAGCACTGTTTATTTTAGAAAGCCGATTTCAAATTCAAATCTGGTTTTTTTTTATATATACAAGATTTTCGACAGCAAGTGTTATTAAAGCTTTAAAAATTTTGAAAGTTTTATCATACCGGAATGTCCAGTTGACGTAGGGAACATGTGCTGTTGACTTCCCCCAGTGGACATTTGAAGTCCAGAATAAACGGGGAATGGTTTCAAAACGGGGAAAATGGGATCACCATTATTATTATTATTATTATTCGGTCCAGCACTAACGCCATTGTTGTGAGAATAATTATTATCGGGATCTTGTTCCGCTTGTTCCTGATGAAAACTGGACGACTCGTCATTGTCATTATCATCGTCATCACTGATGCTGTCTCGATTTCGATGTCGATGTCGATGCCGACTTCGACTTGGAGCTAGAACAAGTCCCGGACGACTTTTGTCATCAAAATCTTCAGTGTCTTCCATTTCATGGTCGTCATTTTCATTTTCTTCATGATCCGACTCGACCACATTCAATTCATGATTATCATCATCCTCATCCTCATCATCGTCAGACAATCCAGAGCCAGAGGAATTTTGATTGAGGATCGAGTCAATGGAGAAACTACTGGATTTTTTGGTATTTGTATTTGTATTTGTACTTACACTTCCCATCACTCCCATTGACGAACGATGACTTTTCTTTCTTTCTGAGTTTTGAAGAAGATGATGACGGTGGTGGAGATGGAATTGATGGAATTTCTCCAACGAATTTGAATTATTCCTATTCTTTTTACTAGTGTTGTTGTGACTCATTTTCATTCTCAAACTATGTTTTTCACTGTGATTCAAATTCAAATTCAAATTCAAATTATGACCATGATTATGATGATTACGAGAACAACCGTGAGCGTTATTGTTATTGTTATTACTATTATTATTCCCACTCAAATTGAAATGACTGAGAAGAATTGATGAACTCAGAGCTCGTTCTTGTTGTATAAATAAATGATCCGTCATTTTTTATTGTATTATTGTATATAGTTTTTTTTAGTCTCAATTTGACAAATCCAAGACAATTTTCCGTTCCACATTTGCAATACGGAGGATAAAGTTGTTCAACTTGTGTGAATTGGCATTGTTAATTGCGTGTGTATATTTTTTGATATCTTTTCCCAACTTCCAATTTGATGGATAAACTGACAAAGTATTATGAAAACTGTATACAACTCACAGCAGTAATCGTAACAGAGGGTTGAGGTTGAAGAAGTGAAAGGTAATCAAATCCCAAAAACTTTCCTTGAAGGATTTTCTCTGTGTGTGTGTTCGCGCTGTGTTCACTTGACTGTTCTGACGAGGGAATTAAGCTATTCGAGAGATAAAGACTTAAATGGTTGTAAAGTGAACGTGAGGACTGTAATTATATACGTGATGCCTCCTCATCCACACACTCATACTTTACCATAGTACACGAGCCTGAGATTTTTTTTTAATATATATATACATGTATTATTGAGAGATGAGATGAGATGGGATGAGAGGGAGAATAGCATGGACCAATCCAACTGTGAAAAATGGGTGGAGCTAGAGAGAGAGCGAGGACTTTTATTAGCCAGTTGGAAATTGGGAGAGGATGGATTTTCACCAAGATTCTGCAATGAATTCCCCAGGAGGCTGGCAAAGTGGTTGTTGTTGGTGGATCATACAGACATTTTCTCCAGCATTATCATCAAAATACACTACATTTTCTCTCTTCCTTATTTTCTCACCCGTTACTCATAGAAATTCTCAAGGATTTTACACTTTTTATCATAATTAAAGGAACGAATCTCTGTGGTTTAGAATTTGACAACTGAAACGTAAAAAGAAATTTGTTTGCAACGAAGGAGGAAACAAAATTTTGAACTGCCAAAAGCAACTCGATTACTTACTCGATTACACTCGATATTGGAAATGATGTGGTGGTATAGTGGAAAATTGAAAATTGGGTAGGATTGGACCATAACATACAAAATTGGGAATAGTATTAGTGAAACTGAAGTCTGGATCATAAATACGAAATAGTTTTCAACAGACTCCCCGCTGTTGAAAAAGTTAAAAAATCCTATAATAAAAATGAATTTAAGATTTCTATTATCCTCGCGACTCCTCGCGAGTTGTTCGTTCCGACTCGGAGTAATAAGCAAAAGAAGAAAAGGAAGGTGAAGAGTGAAAGTGCCTGGATTTTTCTCCCGGTTAAACTTTCCTAATGTTCAAGTTGAATACTGAATCACTGACACTGAATGTTGTGGATGTTGAATGTATTTTGTGGAGGATGCCGTTGCTGCTGGCGAGATAAATGGAGAGGGGAAAGGTGAGTGAGAAAGATGAAGAAAGAGGTGAGAAAAGGAGATCATTAGGAGCAATCCAGTAAGCTTTTTACACATTATTGCTCTTTTGCGTGCTATATTTTGCTTCTCCACAGGCTTCTTTCATCTATTACGATCTGCTCTAACAGTTGCTTTCGTTCTCATCATCCTTCTCTCCACATCTTTTACTCAGTCATAATTCCGTACTAAAATCCCCAAATATGCCTCTCTCTCTCTCTCTCTCTCAACACTTAAATTTACACTTCAAGCTCCGATTCCATTTCCCTCCTCGTATATACACAAATAATGTAATACAGGCGAGAGAGAGCCTTTTATACACAAAACTCATAACTCATGGACAGATAACATGTATTGTGTTACACATTACACACTTTCACCCATATGAAAACACCCCACAATTATTATTCTAACACCCAGGTATTTTATTTAACACTCACAGATCATGGTAAATAGTACAACGTTTTCTATATATGCATATGGACACTCATTGTATTGTATGTTTGGACAGGACATTATTAAAATTATATTATACTCCTGATTTATGACTAATATTAAACATTCACATTACACACGCTCACGCTCTCGTCATCCTCAGGGATATGCATTTACGAATTAGGAATTAATTACAAATCCCATCAAAAATTGACAAATTACAAATATTCAAATTACTCCCTTCAACAAAATACAAAATTCGAATTGAATTGATGAATTCTCCACTTGGAAATGTAAAATTGGAAATTGGAAATTTAGATTTCAAATGTATGTAGGTATATGTATATGTATATGCATTGAAAATTCGAGTTTCGAGTTTCCAAAAATTCTTTGGATTGAGTAGTTAAAATATCAGTAATTTAATGAGATGACGTACTTATATGGATTTTTTGAAAATTCTTTGTTGTTATTTGAGTTATTTCCTTACTAAAACTGTACAGGGAGAAAAGTCTAAGCAAACTTTTAGGTACCGTGGATCGGGGCGAGTTCGACCGATTCACCCATAAGATCAAAAAAAGTTTCTCTGGATCTCGGCTCCTGTAAAGCGGATTTGGCTGAAATTTAAAAAATTTGTAATTGGGTATAATAGAGCATTATTACCGTTTTTATTTGGGTATCCTTTGCCCACATCGCTTCGTGACACTGTCTCAAAGTGACCTCCTTCTCACAAATCAAAATGGGACGAGTTCGACTGATGAAGCAAAGTTAGGAATTGTGCGACGAATTTCATACTTTTTTCATGCCATCATTAAGCGTATCAATAACGGACGGAAATTACAACTAATTCCCTTCATTTTTGAAAAACAGAGTATGTATGTAACATGAAAACAGCGATTTTTAACATTTTCAATGTAATTTCAGTTGTAATTTCCGTCCGTTATTGATACGATTAGTCGTGCCAGAAGTTATCTCTTATGATGGCATGAAAAAAGTATGAAATTCGTCGCACAATTCCTAACTTTGATTCATCAGTCGAACGCCCCATTTTGATTGGTGAGAAGGAGGTCACTTTGAGACAGTGTCACAAAGCGATGTGGGCAAAGGCAACCCAATTAAAAACTGTAATAATGCTCTAATATACCCAATTACAAATTATTAAAATTTCAGCCAAATCCGCTTTACAGGAGTCAAGATCCAGAGAAACTTTTTTTTATCCTATGGGTGAATCGGTCGAACTCGCCCCGATCCACGGTATACATTTTTTCCTTACGGAATAATGTTTTGAATCTTTTTTTATTTTGGTTGTCGAGTTTTTGGACTTGGAAGAAGAGAGAAAGTGAATGTTTTGATGGGAGAATGAAAGAAGATGAATGGGAAGTTTATGATGTAAGTTTTTTTTTTGTTGCAAGAGAGAGAGAGACAAATGTTTTCCTTTTGTATTTTTCCAAAGAGTCCACAGCACAGAGTTCCAAAGCTTTTTTTTCTCTCTCTCTCTCAAAGCATAATGTTGAGAGTTGAAAGAGAAATAAAGAGTAAAGTGTTTCAGAGTAGATTTTAGTTTTTAGTTTTTTAGTGTGAGAGTTAGAGTTAGAGTTTAGCGTAAAAGTAAAGGTAAAAGTACCGACCTCGATAATCTAAATACATTTTGTCTATCATCGTCATATAATATAGTAAGAATTGCTATTGCATATAGAATATTTATATACACATTTTCTATCACCGTTTTTTTTTATAAAAAGGCGTTTTAGGACGAAGAAGAAGAAGAAACTTTGCAGTTAAGGTGAACACTTGAACAGTGCATTGAAGATTGAAGGGTTTTTGTGGGATATACATATATAGGAAAGTGAAAATGTTATAGATTTTGGAATATAATGTGATTTTGTAATGCTCCAGTATGGAGACTATAGGGAGAGACGGAGAGCAAGAGAGAGAGAGAGAGAGAGAGAGAATGTAGAGATAATAGTGGTCTGATAGGGGGCTTGACTATAACAATGTAAAAGTAGAGGAGCAATAAATTTCTCGGGCAAATACATTTGATATTATATTATGAGGCTTGTAGAAAGGATAAAAGAGGTGCAAAAGTTCCATTAAGGGATTCTCGAAATCTCAGGTGAAAATTTTCCCACACACTTTATTAACCCAAAAGAGATTTCTGACAGTTTTTCTCTCTCTCTCTTTCTCTCTTCGGTCGTAGAACTATATAGAGCATTCAGCATCCAAGTATACCAGCGAAAATAACACAGTACTTTTACAACACTCTACTCTACAGTCTATACAGTCTACACTTCTACACTCTTTCAAGCTGTGAATTTTTCCCCGTGGAAGTGAATGGTCTGTGAACACCCTCTCTCACTTAGCCATTACTCAAATCATTCCGTCAATTAAATCAACCGACAACTACACATTTTACTTTTACTACCGTACTCATGACATTGCCATTCCAAACATGTACAATAAAAAGACCATATTTCACATTTTACACATCCCCATTCAATGTTTTTTTTTTTTTTTAATTTCATATACTTGATCGTTGGTCGTAATTCGTAATAATTCGTAATGGACTTGTGAACCGTAAACGACGTAAACAGCAGTAGTAAAAAAACATCCTGAAGCTTTCAATGATTAACGATTAACAATTAACAAATCGTAATGAATTTAAGATGAAAAAGAGAGTTTAATAAATAAGAATTTGACATTTTATATCGTAAATGTGATAACAATAACAATATAGCAATAAGCAATAACAACACAGTTTAATAAATTAAATAAATACTTTGGTACACATATATATACAGATATATATAGCCTTTAGGATTTGCATTTGGGCCCTAAGAAATCACAAAGGACTTGAAGTATATCCGCTTCCGCTTGCATTTGCAAAGTTTTATCCCAACCACCATTGTTAAAGATGAACCAAGGGACGGATTCTAATGTCGGGATGAGATGGGCCGTCGTTTTCCCATAACCATCATGAGGTAGTCGACCTTCTCTACGATTAGAACACATTTGTAATTTGGTCAAGTCAATATTCAAAGTGTTACAACATCTTTGACTGTTCTGAAGAGGATCCGCACTACTCATTTGACAATGAATGAAAGCCGTGGCCGTTTTCTCTGGATAATGTTTAATGACGCAAGCTTGCTCTTGATTTGCTTCACAGTCTCGAGGGCCATGTGCACATTTAAATTCCAACTTTTGTTTCGGGTTGCACGTCGTCTGAAATCACAATCACAGAGAGAAAATTTGAGAAAACACTCTTCAAAATATATTTCAGTATTTCCTCCAATCAAAATCCATTTCATACATACCTATATACAGATAAGTATAGGTAAATGCATTTTTTTCCTTACCGTTGTTTTTCCATAAGGAAAGTACTGGATAGTGACGAGAGACTCCAAGGGCGTTCCCTTGATTGTTGACAATTTCTTATGAAAAATATCGATCGTTTTCCGGTCATACGCCGTGTAGTAAATTTTCAGATGCACGTGTTTAATTAAATTTGCCTGTACACAAATAATAAAAGACAAATTACATATACAATTTCATACACATACACACATACCTTTAAAAAAATTGAAAGGGGGTGAATTTACCTCGGCTTCGGGCTGTAAAACAATGTCATTTTCATTGTCAGGATCCATTACTCGACTCGGTGACTCTGTACCATTACCACAATCGTGCCCACTTATTTGACCACTTCTAATTAATACCACGAAACTAATAATCAATGAATTCCACATGGCAAATGCATATATATGTATAAAAAGGGAAATAAAATAAATGCACAACACACCGTCCCTATAAAAAATCGTTTCACAATTCACAACTCACAAATGACGAACTGACAAAAAAAAACTGACTTGAAAAGTGAGAGTTTTATTTTTGGAGAGTTTTGATAGAACAACAATAAGAAATAAGATTGAATTGTGAAGAGTCTGTGTAATGCTAATGGAAGGTAAAGGAAAATAACAAATAATGGCATTTGTACAGTGGTAATTGCTTTTAATTGTTGTGAGGATTTCTTGAGCATTTGTTATTCTTTACTCAAAACAATCAAATAGTTCGTGTTTGTACGATATATACAAAAACTATAGTCGACACAATATACAAATTCAAAGAGGGGAAACGCTATTCAAAACATGACTTTTGACTTTGACTGTGAAAAATGGGAGATTTTCAACTGATGAATCGGCAGTTATTGGCAGTTATTGGCAGTTATTTTAATGCTGATGCAAAGACATTTAAAAAAAATAAGACTGAATATGGATTTTGTTCTGTTTTCTTTTTCATTTTCATCAGTCAAATTTTTAATTCCGCAGTAAATACTCTCATTAAAAGACAACAAAAGATAATCCCTTTGAGAAATAATACAAATACACACTCATCGTGAGACAAAACAGAAATTGTGTGAAATTACATTACAGATATTTTTCTCGCACACAGCACATGAACGAAATAAAGGAAATGCACAAAAAGTTTTCCAATTATATTTTTCTTGTTTTCTGGCAGGATTTGTATACATATATTTATATAGTTTGTTTAGCACAGATTTTATTGAGCTTTTACAACATGCTGCCGTCACCTACAATAGTCAGTTACAGAATGGTTAAATTACAAAACAAAAACAGGTGTGAATGTTCCATATTTTCATACCTAATTAAAGATGTCTCATGCTAGAAAAATAATTACGTTTTCTCCTCCGAACTCGTCGACTACCCCGATTTTCTCGGGCACTGGAGCAAGCACTATCTCCAACAATGTCACAAACAGTCCGTTCCAAATTATCTTGAGCTCCCTCCATTCGACTGGCAGACCAAATCCCATCAAAAATTATCCAAGGGACATAGTATAATGATGGACTAAGGGAATGAGTTTTTTCTCCATTGGATGCAAGTAGTCGGGAGCCTTCTCCAGACTTTTGACATTTATGAAGAGTACTGTATTCCAATCCGAATTTCTCACTACAACTCTCTCCATATCGACTCTCCCTGTCTTCATAGCGACTCGAGGACATTGAACAGGCTATGAATTTCATTGCCGAGTCCGGATGATGTTGCAGGGCACATGCATGGATTTTATTCCCTTCGCATTCGTCATCACCATGCTGACAGGAGAATCTGTAGTGTCCATTTACGTGTGTGGTCTACACAAAAAAAAAACCAAATTATCAACATATTTAAAAAATCTGTTTCTATTTATATCGTCAGTGAAGAAAAAACGTATATTATAGTCAATTTTCATGCATAATTGTGTGGAAACTTACTTTTGCTTTTCCATAGGGAATGAGCTCCAAATCCACAAGTTTCCCAATCGCGGATTTCATCAGTGGATTTAATTGCGTGACGATAAAACGTTTCGAGTCTGGACACAAGGATTCGTAGTACACTTGAAGTCGAGTTTTTGTCTGTGCATATGTACAGAAAATTGACATTCATTTTGAAGTAAAGTAAATTCGCAATTAATTAATCATAATTAATTAAATGAATAATGTATATAGAAATCTCTGGATAAAAACAATTTTTTTAAGGTCTTATAACAATTTTTTCCCTTGATTCTCCGTTTTTTTTTACTTTTTTTCTCAAAGTTAATTTTCTACGTAGAAACATCGCAATGATTCAAATACAACTGAAAATTCTGCACGCGGTCACACAAATTCAAATTTCAAGAGATTTCAAAAAATAAATAATTAATTAATTAATGACTTACTCCACTTGATTGTCCATACTGACTAGCGATGAGAATCAAAGCAGAAATCGTGATGAGAATCTTCATTTTTGAGGAGATTTGACTATGTACTTGTTTTTTTTAAAGTTAAAGCCAAATGTTTTTTTGTATTATTATGTAGAAGGAAACTGTTGTATAACAATAACAAATAAACTGTATGACAATAGATTCAGAGAGCTATCAAGTCGGATCGTTGCTTGGAAGCTTCAAGCGCAAAGTTCCAAGCAAGACTGCTGATCAAAGGTAAATGTGGCACAAGAAAAAGTGAAAGTTTTATATAAAGACGTGAGGAGCGATTAATTTACCATGTACATGAAATATGTATATATATATATATGCGTGTGTAAAATATACCTAGCAGTCTGTACTCAAAACTACCATGTAATACTAATAAACTGTTGTATATATGTAGGTATTTTGTATTTTATTCACTTGGTTCAATGTCAGGCTGCGTGTGTGTGTACTTACTGTGTATGAATATCATATAAATCCGTTTAGACTTTAAGACGCAACTTGGAACTTCATCCTTTGTTTTTTACAAATCTAAACACATAATGTACAAAGAACACAGTCATAGTCATATCATAGCCCTATTAAACAAACGTACATACATGAGATAGGGAGTTAATTATTCCATTGTTGTATATAGTCTCTCTGTGTAGTTGATATAGTTGAATGCGCGCATGCATATCGTTACAAATCTGTAGCACTTATCACTACCAAAGTAATTCATATCTGTATATCTCTATAATATTTTGGCAAAAAATCTAGACTATAATAATATGGACATTCTTTTCCTTTACATATATGCTTGTTACATATAAAATGGAATTGAAAGTATATATGTAGTAGTTGCGTTCAAGATCTTTACTTGCTATTATCTGTACATGTGTGCAGTGTGCATTTTTTATTCTTGTAAATCCTCAGCATCAGCATATCCGCCAACAAACAGTCAAACAACAATTAATAACATTTAATGTGTCGTGAGATAATTTCAAGTCATTAATTCTGTAGTTATGTATACACATTCTGATACATCTATTACGTTTACGTACGTACATTTTATCATGAATACTCCTCTGCCTTTTCATTTGTATGTACGGGTTTGAAGTTTTGAAGTTTTGAAGTAAAGCAATTTAAGGAAGAGGAAATAGACAGTCAAGATAATGATAATGATTTTGATGCTATTAATATTTTTAATTTCTGTGTAGTAAATTGAAATTGAAAATGCTTTCAGTTCTTCGTCGTCAGTTGTGTCCATAGTCCATAATCTTTTATGCTCAAAAATTCTAAGTCTAAATAGTCTGTAAAATTGCGGAGGAAGTAAAAATGCATGATGAGAGAATAATACGCTTTACATTGAGTCTGGTTTTGTCTAGTTTTTTTTAGGTACTTTGGTTTTTGACTTTTTGAGTTTTGAGGTTTATGAAGAAGACCAAAAGCAAGCAAGTTTTTCTACCTGTACAGCTATAAAAGGCAAAGTGTGAGGGTGTTGTTAAGTATATGTATTTGTATACTGATGATTACTGAATGAACTGAATATTGTATACTGAATACTGTATACTGAATATTGTACATAAGTATACGATAGTGATAACTGATAACAAATAAGGATGAGAATGAGAATGGAACTTCATTTATACAGGTAAGGAAATTTTTTTAATAGGTTGAAGATTTCGGCTTTTGGAGAGTTACAATCTGTATCTACTGTAGGTATAACTCAAGAATTTTGTATTGTAAAATTCACATGCAATCCGCAATTTTTTTTTAGGGAATTCAGAAATACAGATGCAATTTAGTATTTAGTATAGTTAGTGTGCTTATTGAGGTGATGAATGAGGTCAGAGTCAAATATGGTTGAATAGGTAGTCATTTTTACACGTTTCAACTACATACAGCCATTGCTATTTCTAAGAAAATGGGAAGGAAACTCGTTTGACTGAATTTAAAGTCGACTGCAAATATAGTAAATCAGTTGAAGAACGGGCATGAATTACATATTACATCTATATCTGTAAAAATTGTTGTGGGATGAGAATGAGGCGATCTGTGTGTGAGACGAAAAGACGACACAGCAGGTTCTCAATTCTACAATATAAAAGCTATATACAAGAAAAATTCATGATCATTGAACCTCATCGCGAATCTCGCTAAAATTGTTTACTTTTATTCCCACATAATATGCAATTTTTTGTGCTGTTCTAAATGCCAAATGCTAAACCATTTGACACACCTTTGATAATCTCTCGTTGTGTCTCGCTTTGCAAATTTTTCAGTTGCAATATGCACAGAACACAAAACTCTGACAAAGCCATTGACTTTGACTCTGTATTTACAATAAAAATGCCATTTACTTTTATTCAGTTGCCGTTATGGGCTTTCACGAGAAGATATAATCAAAATTCATGAAAAAACCTACAGGATTTTGACTTTGGTGAATGTTGACGACTGTAATTGTTTTTACATATGGTTTTAAAATGATACTATTTTTACTCATTTCCCAATTTCATAGCAATAAAATTCATTGAAAACACACAGCAAAATGAGTATATTTTTTCATCTGCTGTCAGACTACAATTTTTGTAGTCTACAAACATGAAAATCGAAAATCTGCTGTGATTTTCCCCAATTTTCTATTACAATAACGATAAATATGTAGATTTGGCTGCTTGTCAAGTACGGCATATGGCATGAACTAAATCTGTTCACTTTATGAATGTCAATGGTGATCACTGCTCACGCACTTTTATTGACATTGAATGTGGCAAGGACATGAGGTTTAAAATTGAAATCTCAGCCTAGACGTCTGCCGAGTTTTATACTTATTATTAACCTGATCGGATTCGAATTCGAGATTTCATGCCCAATCAATATTAAAGGACTTGAACTTGAACTTAGACCAAACATTTTTATCTGTATAGTGCGTGAGCGAGTCATATATTGGCTGGCATTGGGAAATTAATTTCATTTAAATTGATAAAATCTGCAACACAAATCAAATGTTGATGAAATCGAACAAAAGTACTGTATTGTACACTGACCATTATAAACTTGCATGTGCGTTTTCGTGTAGGTCATTTATTATGTGTTTCTCAATTCTCCTGCCATATACAAATGCATACAAATGCACACGCAGGAATCACAATGTGGGGAAATTGGATTGCAGCATACAAAATGTTATAGGTTATGGCATATTGCATTATAATGCATTATATTACAGAGTTACAACCCGATTCGAATTCGGGATTTCAGAATATCGTAATTTGTATTGCATATGATGATACAGAGACTTGATGCGATATACACATACTTACGACGGCCCTGGACAAAAAAGGAGTGAATCAGCATTTTGTTGATATGAATATATTGTCATGACAACGAGGGATTTCACCATCGCCTGTGTTTGGAGGCCTGAGTGAAGCATTTTCCCACTTTTATTTACAAGTTTTGTTTACATATTTCATTTAGTATAAGGTCGTCTATAGAAATACCTACTCTCGCTATAATTTATACTCACGACAAGCAATATAAATTTATTACCAAGATTTTTTTTCTTTGGTAAAAAATAAAAGAGCAATAATAAGAGAAGAACAAAAAAAATACTACTTTTGAAAATGTCCCTTTATATTTTTGAATTGTATAGTTAGTTTTTTAAAAATTATTCTAGTGCTAGGAATAGGAGAGTTTCCAACAAAAAACAGGACAAAATATCCCCGTTCTGTATACATATTCACATTCACTCAAAAAAGGGACGAGAAAGAGGACAAGAATTGCCTCATTTCCACATTAAAATTTCATAGTGGGAGTGAAATATACAATGAGTGAAAATCACCACGATGAAATTCCCGTTAAAGATATTACAGAAGGTATATATATTTTATAATTATTGCATTTTTGTACAATAGTACATAAGGTATAGTTTTAATTGCAATACATTGTTAAGTAATGACTCAGTGTCTGTGGTTGACACATATTTAGCACATAGAACAAAATCATTGACCATGGACAATAAAGATAGAGTTTTACGTCGGGACGAGTATCAAGATCGGATTCATCAACTCACAGATGAGAATATGTTTCTTAAAAAACATACAAGGAAATGCGAAGAGAAAGCAAAACAATTGGAAGCCAAATTAAGTAGGATTTTATCAGAGAAGAAACACATTGGGAGGAAAGATATGTTTGAAGCAGAAGAGAATAAATGTCGGATTTTAGAATTGGAGTATCAAGTAGGGATGCTCAAAGATCGTCTTCAAGTGAGGAATACAGAATACATACATATAAATCGATTAATCATGATTAAATAAAGTATACTTACAGTTATAAAGTTCATATACTATTCTATTGTGATTTTGTATCAAATTCAGGTGGCCAAACAACAATTAGTCTCGTACACAAGAATTTTCCCTATTCACCCCAAACAAGCGAAAGCAAAGTAAGGAAGAAATTCTATATACTGTAGAATTTCTACAAATATCTCTCTAATACAGAGAGGTTAAGTAAAATGTAATCTCTCGTGTGTATTAACTTGATAAATATTTGATTTTTGTGTATATATAGACAAAGTAAGATAAGTTCATCCAGTTCGAATGCAGGTGTGAGTTCTGTGAATTTCGAGTTGTCAGAACAAGTAGAAATTTTATTACTGGAAGCCAAAGCTGAGAATCAAGCATTAGAAAATCAATTACATTCACAATTACAGCAATTACTGTCCACACAAAGGGAACTGAGCACTACAAAAGAGCTTTTACAAATCAAAGAGGTATAAAAAACAATGCATTATTATATACACACGAGTAATCAAAGAGCAATATATACACATGTAATTATGTAAATATTTAATACTAATTAATATAAATAATAAATAATAAATTCAGATTGCACATGATGACGAACTGGCATTAGTTCGAGCTCAACCATCTGAATCCGAGCACAAGAAACAGAAACTGGCCGATAATATTCAATTAATTAGACTTCAACGAGATGCTCGGAGAACTTCCTCGTGGTTGTCCACCCTGGAGACACAATGCAAAACTTTAGTACGTTTAATTGTCAAAAAATATACATACAACTTAAATGACTATTAAATTAATGATGTTTTGTAATTAAATTGTATATTATTATAGGAAGCGAATTTATCGTCTGCACAAGATGCAAATCGTGAGTTGGAAAGTCAACTCAATGCATCGCAAGACCAACTCCGGGAAAATCAGCAACTAAGTTTGAATTTACAAAAACAAGTGGACGATGAAGCCGGAAATCTGAACCGAGTTAAAGAATTGGAAACTCAAATCAAATCTGTACAGGTATAATAACAAAATACATATACTTATTTAATTAATTAATAGCATGATTTGTATAGTTAATTAACATTTTCCATGTACTACTATTGTTATTGAGTGAAATTTACCGTCAAGTCTTGTATCTATCTATCTGTACCCCAAGTATATATGTAAAAATATTTTGACAGGACGAACATGAAATTCTCAAAGAGGTCAATGCAGCACTTCAAACTAAAGCCATGGCTGCAGCTGAAAAAGCACGAAAAGTGGAGAATGAAGAATCGTCATTAAAATCCCAACTATCCCAAATTGAATTGACACTCAAGAAAGAGATCCAGTCCAAAACGGAATTATATTCTGATGTGACAAGAGAGAAAAGCAAATGTTCCACACTCACGGAAACTTTAAATGAGTTGAGAAGGAAATTTAGTGCAATGGAAGAAGAAGTTAAAAAGATAGAAGTTAATGAAAAACCGATTGAGTCATTACCAGAAAAACCGGAGGAAGAAAATATGACGGCCAAAGTTTGTCAAGAACCGGTAAAGTCAACAGCAAATAATAAGGAAGGATCATCTATAGTAAATACAAATGACAACATCCCTGAAAAACTAGTTACTACATTATCATCATCATCAACAACAACAGTAGTAGAAGTCATTTCAAAAAATCAAAACTCAGAACCTTGTAATAACAGTCCAGCGAGAAAAGTCACTTCTTGTGAGCAATGTAAAACTTTAGAAAAAGATTTAGCTGAAACGAGATGTTCAATCGGGAAACTTCATGATGATTTTATCAAGACCAAAAATCTTCTAAAAGGCCAAATGGCAACCAATCGAGAATGTCATAAAGAAGTATGTTTATATCTTTTTGATGTTTTTATTACTTGCTAAAAATTAACTATATACCCCTATTCATATATAATTAAGAGGAATGCTATAAAATGAAACTCAATTCTTTATCTTTATTGCAGATTGAAGCTCTGAGTACAAAATTAGAAAAGGCGGATAGATTTCATCACGAAAAATTACAAGAATTTATGAAAATATTAGAAGAGCGAGCAACACAAATGTTAACGTTAGAAAAGAATTTGGAGATAATTAAAAACCAATCAGCATTCAAGTCTTCTTATTCTCCTTCTTCACCTTCAAAAACAAAACCAACTCCTCAGTTTATGGATTCTTCTGTTCAAGTTAATGAACCAGGTGGAAATATCAAGTCAAATAAGGATGATGATGATACAAAAGAATCTCCTTCCGTGGAAATTTTCCTAGATAAATTTTTACCATCTGGAAATAAAAGTCATTTAGTCAATGAAAATCTCTTTGCAACTTGGGAGTATGAACAGCAAGGAACGAAATATACACCCATTGTTCGAAATGGAGTTTTCAGCTCGGGTTCCACTCATAAAATTGACAAAGAAAATTTCCAGGTAAAAACATTCACATTCACAAGGTGAAAAAATAAGTATGTATAAAGTGTTCATGTAAATTCTAGAGCAGCTAATAATAATTTTTTATAACCATTTGCCATTTGATAAGATTTTAATCATTTTATTATCATATGTACATTTTTTTAGAATCAAATAGAAGTTCAAATTCATCAAGCAATAGGTCCTGCGGATTGTAAAACTCTTGGTAAAGGAATTCTTAGTCCAAATAATGATACATGTGTTTTGAAAAGTTCAACAGTGCCTTCGGAGCCAATAGGTGAATTAAAGTACAAATTCAAAATTCGAGGAGTAGATCCAAATGCAAGTAGATCTCATCCATTACCACCAGCAATAGCAATTACGCCTTCCTCTCCATTCCATCATCAAATTCTACCAGTTCAAACATCGAAATCTCTACCACAACCTGTGCCAAAACCCAGAAAATCCCCAGTACAAGTTGAGATTGAGTCATCCAGTTCAAATGTTCAAGAGGCGAGCGACTCCAGTGACAAATCCAATAGCTCAAAATCTTCTTTGAAACGTTCCAAAAGGATGAAAAAAACGGAAGCAGTCAAACAAATGTTAGCAAAACCACTTGGTGGGAAAAAATCTGCTTCTAAATTATCATCAAAAGATTCCGAATTACAACTACAACAAGAAAAAAAACAAGCGGATACGGAAGATTCTTCAACAACAATGGACAGCACTAGCAGACTTGTCCAACCTCCTCAAGCAAGTAAATCACTACCATCACCGAAAAAGCCCATCCTACGTCGAGAATCCGCTTCACCCGAAGTAAAAAAGAAACAATTAAAAAAAGTTACAGTGACTGAAATTGTAGAAGAACGAACAATTCCATCATCGGAAGAGGAAAAATATATAGAAAGGGCGTCAATACGTCAGAGAGCTCGACAACATGAACTAGAAAGTATGAGCTCAAGTTCTGGAGATATACCAGGTGATGGTGGAGGTAGTAGTGATATGAGTTTGGTGATTGTGCAACCGAAAGAAGCTCCAGACAAAACAACAGCAACAACAGAAAAAAGTAAACAACAAATCCCCATCATTAAAGTTTTGAGTATTGACTCTAAAGAAGAAAATATTTCTTCAAATCCAGAATCCGAAGGAATTGTAAAAAATTTCCCAATAGACTCAACAACAGAATTGGATCAATCCTCAGGATCAGGTGATGACGCAAATCCATATAATAACAACAACAATAATAATAATAAAAATAAAAATGGGAGTAAACAACAACAAGAAAAGAATTCTTCAAGTCGACTCAAAGCACGAAGAAAATCCAGAAAACAGAATAGTAGGGATTTATTAGAAGCGTCGAGTGGAATAGATGAGAGCTTTGAAAATTCATATGAATTCGAATCATCTAGTCTGGACTCGGATACTTTGAAACAGACTGTCAGAATAGAAATTTCCTATGTTATTTTTAATGCGAGATGTCGGATTTGGACGGATCCCAAAGTCAAAAGATTCTATGTCGAGTATCGCTTTTTAAACTACAAACCTGAGGAGTTGGAAACACCCAATTCTTTAGCAAAACCCCAACCTGGGAAGAAAGCTACTTTTAATTTTGTTAAAGTTTTTGTCATTGATACTGCAGAGAAAAGAAAGGATCTTCTACTTGAATTAAAACGTGAGACAATATATATGTTATGTAGAAAGTTTTCTATATTCCATACTAAAATGCAACATCTTAAACAATAAACATATATATGTTATGATATATCAAATTATAGAAAACTAATTTGAATTTGAATTTCTTCCCATTTCCAGAAAAAAAACGACTTCGATTCACACTCGTCAGTGAGCCCGGTGAAGACGACACATTAGACTGTGAAGATATTGGGTATGTTTAATCTTTGTCCAATATCTTTTATTAAAAATATTAAATAACTATGTTAATCCACAAAAGTATGACCCTTTATATGATAACTAATGACGTGTTTTTTCAATTTTTCAATTTTGTATAGGTATGCATACGTACCCATGAATATTTTAGAAAAGGAGGATTTAATTCAAGAAGAGCTCATAATTTTTGATGCCGAAAATCCACGACATGAGATCGGAATTATAGCTGTATCCATTCAAGCCCACGATTGTATCAAGACATTGTGAACGTATGCATGTATTGTATTTTATGTTATGTCATCATCATCTTATGGAATCTTGAAGAAAACTATAGAGAAATCATCATTTTTTCATGGCTTGTATACGATAATAAGAGTTATTATCAATGTATTCATTTCATTTTCTATTTTTTTTATACATACTTTCAATCACACTCATTGGTTGAAATTATATAACCTTGTATACATTTTTACCGATATGCGATTAAATTTTTTATTTTATTTGATTTACATATACAAAATTTACGTCTACTTTACGCCTATTAAGTACAGAGAATACTGGAATTTAGTCCTTGCAATATATACTTAGATACTATATATTATATATATATACTTTTACGTATATTGCATGTAATGTCTCTATTATATATTCTGCAAATAAGCTTTTTTTCAAGTCCTTGTGGATCATAAACGCACAAATTGATTTTTTTACGGAGAATTTTTTCTCCATAAAAAATCCCATGTACGATATTTTACTATAAATTTTGTATTAAAAAATTGGCTTTGAAAGTTTCGATGAGTTTATTATGCCTGGAGTCTTCGTTCATCTTTCAATGATCGCCGACCACACGACATGTAAAGTCACTTGGTGAGACATACGACTTTTTCCCTTTTGCCTCTGAGCATACATACGCTATGGTACATATACATTACATTGTGTATTCTTGTTTGTAAGTCTGGAAGAATGGGAAACGCATGAACTTTATACGGAGAACGGAAGAACCGGTTTCGGTCTCGGTTTTTACGGGAGCTTATATTGAAGACACTCTATTCAACTCACCCCAGAATTCGGGGAGAAGCCGATGAAGGAAGTGGTTCGACATGCAGGCAGCAGCATAAAAGAATATCTCAATTGTGCTCGTGACTCTCGTGTGTGTATATGTGTGTGTACTGTGTATGTCCGTATTAGTTTTCAAAAACTGTTGTTAGCTTTCTTGTTGACACCGTGTCAAAATTCACCATATCAAAAAAAAAAACTTCTCTATTCAAAAGTTTTTTTACAAAAAGTTTAATTTGTCAGTCTCGGTACAAATGATTGGAAAAGTTTCTAATTAATTTGTGTGTGAAGTTCTAAAAAGTTCAAAGTTCCTTCAAAATTACTCAACGGAAAGTAAGTAAATAAATCCAAATCCAATACAGCAGGTAAATCATAATTATTATTGCAATAATTTATAATAGTAATTTCATTTATTTTTTATGTAAAAATGACAAATACTGTTTACATGTAAGTATATGTATGTTCCCCGACATTTTTACACATTCGTCTCGTATATAAAACTGACATTGTAAATCCCAACAACTTGTCGTTCGCAACCATTCGATTTGTCTTTGTCTTTGTCTTTCTCACGTTGTTGTTGTTCTCTTTGACGTTCTCGCTCGGCAAGTCGACTCTCAAAACGACCCCCATCAACAACAAGTGATGATGAAGTATTAGGTAAAGGACCAGCTAGGGCAAGTCGAAATCTTTTTCTTTGAAGTGAACTTACCTTCGACCCACGTTTGAGTTTGTCCCAATCTTTCCTGGCATTTCTCACATAGAATTTCGTGGTCGTTATCGCTGCTGTTGTTGAGGTTGCGGTGGACCCATTTTGAATAGACTTTGTCAGTTTTTCTATCGGACATTCTGGAGTATTTTCATCATCATGTTTTCCAGATTTCTCTACGCACACACAGACAAAACAAAACAAAACAATTAGTGAAAATGACATGAGAATTCTCTTAACCGAATAATTATATCGTACTTTTGAAATATTTCAAACTTACTTTTATTTTTGGACTTGACTTGACTTTTCGCTGAGACATCAGAATTGGATTCAACAGGATTCAATTGATTATTGGCGATCGGATGTCTTTGAATTTCATACGACTGAACTGAAAAATGGAAAAGTCATCAAACAATTCAGTCTCCAAGGATGATTTTCAGTGCTTTTAATTACCATATAATTTTACCACATGTAATAAAAGTTAATAAGTGCTCCATATAAATACTCACCAGTGGACAGTCCAATAGATGTTCGAATACTCTTAAAAATTCTTCGGAAAGATCGAAATGGATTTAAAAACTTTCTTGATTTAATCAGATTTGTTGTCTCCAAATCCAATTCATTTTTCACATTATCACCACAAATCGTATCACAACTTTTACCCAACTCTGAGTACATTTCAGATATAGAGACTATATTTTTTTGAAAAGCTCACAAATAAAATTGACTATAAATTTAGGAGGAAAACAATTACATTGAAATTAGATATCAAATATCAATTCGGACAGAATTCAACTTGCAATTTCAATCCACACACACTTTGACTTCAAGGTGCTGTGGAATAGGTAAACAAATCATAAAAGAAAGGTGATCGTAAATCGTAACATTCAAAGAATTATCAAGAATTCTGTAGTCACAATAAGGCTCAATTTATGCACATTTTGTAGACACGAATAGATTTTGTGATGGACAGTACAGAAACACACTAATATATCTTATATATTGCGTTAGAATTGGAAAATGCTACACTACACTATACAGATTTCTATATTCCTCGTGACGTGTCTAATTGTTTAATATACTCGATGTATAACATACATACGCGTTTGGTATACAGTAATACAAACACAAGTAAAAGAATGCCATTTATTTATTTATGACTTTGGAAAAGCATACATTTGATTGTGATCGTACGAAGTAAGACTTATGACTCATCTCATTCCAATTCTTGGTATTATTATTATGGTTTAGAACATGTTCAAAATGTTTACTAGCTATACACTTAATTCTCATTAACAATCGACTTCAAATGTCTATAAAAAAACATGCATAAAACTATTATTCATTCACGAACATCATTTCGGCAAAGTGTGAACAATAACAAACAAGTAAGTAAAAATAAAACGACCTGAAGGCGCTTGATAGGCTCGGCCTTTCGTCCAATGGATTGACGCTTGTAATTTTTGTAATGGGTTAAAATGTGTAAAAATGTCTGGAAAAATGCCTTTTTGATAATTTATACGCCAATTGATAAATTCCATTTAATTACTATACGTATTTTGTGCTTTTTTTTCATTTCACTCACATAGATTTGTGTTTTTCCTCTTGCTCCACAGAAAAGAAATCTTTGTTCTCCACATTTCATGATTCAAATTGGATCATCTATAAAAAATTGTTTGCAGCGAGAGAGCGAGAGGTCAAGGATGAACGAACGAGGAAAAGAACTGTTGATTATATGCTTAAAAATGTTTTGGGAATGATTCCATTCATCATTTAATTTCAAAAGAGTTCCTCCTGGTTAATGTCCATCGATTAGAGAAAAGTGGATTTTTTTTATATCTATAGAGAATATTTTACAAGTGAACAGAGCGTTGGAGTTTTTAGAGGATTCAAATCTGTGGAGTTTGGATTATATCTGGAGGAAGAAAAAAAGACTCTCTCTCACACGGTATTAAGGGAATGTCTAATGTGTGTGTAGAGGGAAATCCGCCGGGAAGAGAGAAAGAGGAAAAAATCAAATAAATAGTTGAGAATCGATTTAAAACAGGAGCTGGAAACACTTATGGCCCAATAAATTCCCAGAATCGATCTATTAGAAAAGACATCAAAGATAAAAATACCAAAACCAGAAGAAAAAAAAATACTCTCTCCAGAACCAGAAATAGCTAACGGATATCCAACAATCAAGATTCTTCTGATTCCTCTCTCTCTCTCTCTCCAGAACAACTTAACCGTTTTTCCTCTCGTTTTGCACTATCCAGTTCCCAATATATTACACACATGTAAAGTACACGAAAAAAAAGACTTGCTACAAAGCTTACAACCTCTAGCCAATTTTAATCTCTTAACTTCCAACTTCCAACTAACAATAAAACTAGTAACGATACAGACAAGTGTTTTCTCGTTGAAATTGTGCTCCGTTAAATTACTACTACACGAAAAAAGAAGAAGATACAACTATAATTTCCATATAATTGTTGTAAGAAACTAATAACAAGAGCGAGAAAAATTTAGATTGAATTCAATTTCTCCTCATTTCCTCATCGTCACTGTCTTTTTTCATTGTAATTTTATTCTCTCGTTGACAAAATCCCCAGATCCACTTTGTAAATTTTTGTGAAAAGATTGAACTCGAGAAGACGGTAAAAAGAACGGGAAATGAAAAAGTGAAAAGTGGGAAGAAAAATGCTACAATTTATGTATTGAGAATCTCAATTTGAGATTGTCCATGTTTCACCATTCTCATTCTCATTCTGTCTCTGACTCTGACTTTGGATTGTTTTTTTTAGAGACTCTTGAATTCTAAACTAAACTAAACGTTGTTTTTTTTCGGGGGGAATCCAAGTTTAATTCTAGATTCCATCCCAATTCTCCAGTTCTATTGTTCCAGTTCCAGTTCCAGTTTTAGTTTTGAGTTCCAGCTTGAAGCTCGACAGCCCGAGTTCCAGTTCTTCTTGGTGTTTCATGTATATACGATATATATGTATACAATATAAATAGAAAGTGTGCGTGTGCGTGTGTGTGTGTGTGTGTGTCCGGAATGGGAAGATAAAATGTCTTTTTCATTCTCTTCCGTATGGAAATTATCAAGAGTTTTCTGAGCTAAAAAAGAGAATTATGGAGCTTACGGCATATCTCTTGTTAATTGCATCGTTTGTCGTCATTCATGGTAAGTTAAGTGAAAAGTGAAAAGAAACTTTTTTTGTTCTCTCTTCCTCTTTCTCTTTCTCTCTCTTTCTTTCACTCGACCCCTAAAATTCCACTCCTTCTCTCTCTTTCTCCCTTCCCCCCTCTTGAAAATTTCCAAATTCTTATACTTACTCTTATTCTTATTATTCTCTTCTGCCTTTTCTGTCGCAAAATCCTAATCGTAATCGCGAAATTCTCCATGCCACTGTCACCAGGAGAAAAGTAAACGAGAGAGAAGAAAAAGAGAACAGACCAAAAAGTTGATGTACATATGTATGTATGACTTTTCTCTCCTCCTTCTTTTACTTCGCATTCCATTTCCTCATTTGCTTTTATTACTCTGGTTCTGGTTTGGTTTAGTTTGGTTCCTTCTTTTCTGTCTTAGACTTATCGTTTGTACTCGGAGAGATTCTACAAGTCTCCAATCTGTTTCCCCCGGTTTTCTTCTCTCTCTCTCTCTCTCTCTCTTTTTCTCTCTCTCTTTTTCTCTCTCTCTTTTTCTCTCTCTCCTTCTCTCTCTCTCTCGTAATTCTTTAAAACAATCTATTTCTCACAGTATCCAAACTCCAAAGCTTGTTAATATCGACTCAGCTGTATCTTTATATGTATAAATTTATAAATTCCACATTCCTAAATTCTAATTCTGTTTGCTGTCCTCTGTATTTTGCTACGTACTGATATTTACATTATTAACTGCTTATTTATTTATTTTCCTCTATAAATACAAAATTCAACGAAATGGTTCAAAATATGTGGAAAACAGTGAATGTCACCAAAATCCCAACTTTATTATAAGTATATTTGTAGTTGTAGGGAAATCCTTTAGTATTTTACATAATAATAATAATAATAAGTATATTTATGGAATGATCTAGCATTTACCTGTTTGATCTGTCATCACATTGCCATCATTGTACCAGCCAAATGTTGACAAGTCTTTGTTCTATAGATTCTATTGTACAAAAATATTCTATACACGGTGTAAATTGCCATTGTCGGTGGTAACAATACAGATTACAATACATAATATGTGTATAATGACAGGGAAATTTTATAGAAAAAGCAAAGAATTTCTAAATGTGGGGAAAATCGTTGGATGATTCCTTTGATTTCCACTCTTTGCCTCCACATGAAATGAAGTTGGCCAGAGTTGAGTTAGATTGCTCGTTGTTTCGAGGGCATGTTTTGTGGCTTCTTGGTTTCATATAATATACTAAGTATATGAAAAGGCACAAGTAAAAGTAAAATTAGAAAAGTTTGTTCATGTTCAGTGATCAGTGGTGTGCTGAGTGTACACACATTACACACAGTATGTACACAAAGCTCATTGTAATTGTGGTTTGATTTTGATTAAATTCCCCACAAGACATTGAACTGGGTAAACTCGGTAATGGTTCTGTTATATTTTATATTGTGCTCATAAACTTTCAATTTCTATTTCTATACATCCCTGAGAATTTTGAAATTGTTTGGATTCATTTATATAGAAATATTATTTTCCCATGAAATCATATCATATATATCATTTATTACAAAACTTTTCCTTTTTTACTAATGTTTCTTTTGTGTGTACCACTGGCGAAATCACAACATTACGATTTAAACTAAAAGTGACAAAGACGAAACTCAAAAAAATAACAAAGCCAAAAATGTATTCAATTTGATTTGAATTGAGGAGATATTTGGAATTTTTTCCGGTTGTTTTGGTTTTAGTTTGCCCTCTTTTTGGCAGAGAGATTTGGAATTTGGAAGTTCAAATGATGGTAAAGAAGAGAAAAGAGAGTGAGAGAGAGAGAGAGCTGGAGCTTAAACTCGAGGTCTAGTGACCGACTTTGACTTTACATTTACACATGACGTGTGATGATTGTTTTATTCATTTTCATACACGTACGATACAATTTCCTCTTTTTCCTATTTCATCTGACGTTTGCGTCTGTAGCGGTTCGCTGCTGTGTGTTGGGGTAAAATCTAAATCTAAAATCCTGATAAAACTTATCTTTTCCACTTTCCCATACAACATATTAACAACGTGAATGTAACAGAAGAGCAAAGAAATTTGTTGAAGCGTACACATATTCAACTAAAGAGGCTAACGGCTAAATCTCTCTCTGTAGCCTCTTTCAACTTGACTCATTTTTCACTGTGGGCTCCTCCGAAACTCGTATTCATATTCACATTCACATTCACATTCACTGATTCTGATTCTCTATAGGGGAGAGCGTGGTGCTTTTGCGAAAAGGAAATGGTCTGTGATTATTTATGGCATCAAGTTTAGCTTAACTTGGTCATGTATTTCATGTATTTCTGTCTGGCCAGCGTATACATATTTTACATGATTTTACATGTGAATCTTTGTATAGATTTTAATATGACTATGCCATTCAGCCATTCACCATTCCCATGACTCTTTCTCTTTCTCTCCTTCTCCTTCTTCTTCTTCTTTGGCTACTGTATTTTCTTATCTCTCCCCTCATTTCACATTTGATCACATGTATACACCATACAAAAAGTAAAAACTATAGGGAAATGGGCCAAACACAAAACTATCATTCTCGTTAGTTCTCATTTCTTATTGCCATTGCCATTTCCATTGCCATTGCTCAAAAGTGTCTGCAGTCCTTAGTTTTAGTTTTTAGTTGTTCACAAGTTGTGATGTTGAAGTTGAAGAGAGAGAGAGGGAGAGAAAATCCGAAAATCTCAAGCTCTCCCCGATTACAGATTACAGATTTGATGGGGCGAAGAGAAAGTTGGGGTTGTATCTGCAACTCGACTACACTTGAATTGGAGTCGTTGACTAAAGGATAAGGGATTGCATTCAAGATATATATAGTCTCAAAGTCACACAGTCCTTATAATATTCCCCTCCCTTTCATTTTTTTTTTCTCTCTCCTCCTTTTCAAACTCTTCACACAGGATTTGCTATTTACTTGAGTACACAGAACACATACGTACACATTGAGAGATTGAGAGAAAGTTTGTCACAAATGTAGGGTAAATTTTTTTACTTTATATCTCAAATGATCACTAGCCTAGATTCCTACAGATATTTCCAGATATATTGGTGAAAGTTTGCTAAAGAGTTTTGGACGGATGAGACCACAACCACACGAGAATCACTGAGGAATTCTCTAGGAATCAAAAGTACAGATACGCGAGTACCTTCACATGATATATCTTAATGAAATTTGTCTATACTCATTGGTCCTTTATATTTATATTAATTTTATATGTATGTGTGTCTGTCTGTACACAAGAGGATAAAAGATGAGCACGTGGGATGGAGCACGAAGAATTTTTTGGACAGACTCATTGGAAAGCTGTCATCAAATATTGGCTAAATGTATTGAAGTTTCATCTTCATAATTCGTGTGTCTATTCTGATTGTCGAGAGTCGAGTTTGAGTTCGAGTTCGAGTTCGAGTTCGAGTTCGAGTTTTGTGGGGCAGTCGGTTGTTGGTTGTCCGCAGTGCAATTACACTTGCATTCCGGATTCCGGATGTCGGATTTCGGATTTCATGCTCACATTTCGCATGATGATGACAGATGACACAGAAAATTCTAGAAAATAAATAAATAAATAAAAACACATGATGATATTCGAAACTCCATACCGATAAAATATATTTCATGTGTGGTATATGGTAGACTTTTCACTGTGTGCACTGAACCCTGAATCCGAAATCCAAAACCCAAAATAGCCCCCAGAGAGAATGAATTTCAAAAGAAAATGAAAATGAAGCCCAGTCACGTGACGACTCTTCAATATGTATACATATACTTACATCTATTCAGATTCACCAGGAGAGAAAGAGAAATGTCATTCATGAAAACGTTTTACTCCAATTTTAATTATGAAAATTGGAGGTAATTATTAATTTTCCTGTGGACACATTATGATAATGGAGAAAACCACGAATATAATTATTAATTATAGAAACTCCAATTAAGAAGCATACTTGTTTACATACAAGATTAAGCTCACAGTATACAATTCTATAGTGAATATAACGAAAAATGAAAGGAAGGCAATGGGGAATAAAGATGAAAGAAATGCGTTTATTATTCTCATTCGTATAATCTTCTTCTTAGTGTTCTTTAGTAAAAAGTGACTACTTGTGAGTAAACAGACTCGGGAAAAGCAAAAGGAAAAGCGAGAATAATGTGAAGCGTCTCTCTTTCTTATTGTAAATTCAAAGCGTATATTCGTTACTCTAATCGTGAGTTTAAATATTAAATACTCAAAAGGACTCCTCGACTCATAACAAAGACAAAAGGAGACAAGAGGAAGAGAAAGAGACGGAGAGGAGAGAAAAGGAAGGCTCGTTTAGGATACGATATGATTGCAACACACGCTATATGATTACGAATTACTCCGAATCCAGAACCCAGAACCCAGACGAATATGAATATAAAGAATGCTGGCATATTATGATGTGTACAAAATGTCTACAGTATTTCTCCTAAGCGACACCAACCCACACACACACACACACACACTAACACACGCACGCACTATTTGATATTAAATTATATAAACACTAGTGAAAATATTAAGTATTATTATACAATTTTAGATGGGACCGAGAAAAGAGAAAAGAGAGAAAAGAGAGGCCTCTGTTTCGCTAGCCGTGGCGTAGAAAGTAGAAAGTATACATAAAAGAGAAAGACTGAGACTGAAACTGATCGTGAGACTGAGAATGAGGAAAGCTTTCCTTTGTCATTTCTCTCTGCTGTGGAAGAATTTGAAGGATAAATGGCCGACATGATGAAGGGCACTCGAGTATCTATAAATCACAAAGCAATTCATAAATATAATCCAGGTTCTTTAAAGTCACTTAATTCTCTCTCTTTCTCTCTTTCTCTCTCTCTCTCTCTCTCTCTCTCTCTCTCTCTCTCTCTTTGGGTTTTTCTTCAGTGTTCCGACGGGTCTTCACTGTGTATACTTCAGTAGTCAAGTTTCTCTCTCCTCTCTCTCTCTCTCTCTCTGGTCCTCGTCATTCTCTTACCCATGCCGGAATATTATACACTAATTTTTTTCTCCCTGCCCATCATTTTTCTTCCCCAAAATATTTGCAATCTGTCGTCCCATGTATACAAATACAAATACATACATGCAAGATTTTCTAAGCTCAAGTTCGTTTTATATTATTATTATTATTCTTTGAACTTTGAAGCTTCTGGTCAAATTGTACAGTGTGTACAGTGTACAGTGTAATTTTGGAGCAGTTTCTCTCAAATGCACATGAGGATTTCCAATGGAGAAAGGTGAATGATGAAAGAGGCTGCATTTTCCAACACACACACACAAAAAAAAAAGAAAGAAGAAAGCTCCTGACCCTCCTCCGCATTTGGACATGAATCATAGATTCCGTCTTCTTCTTCTTCCATCTCTCAGCCACTCTCCACGCGGAATCCTGAAATACTGAATAGATAAATGAATAAGCTCCGGGTGTATAAAAGAGATGAAGATGAAGATGGAACGTCTGAATTTGAATCTCAAATCCAGTATTTTTCTATATGTACATGTACATATGTAAGGAAAAGTGCATCATGCTTCCATGCACCTATACAAAAGCTGGACAGGAAAGATTAGAATATCTAATATATGTATATAGATATAGAAAGTAGAAGAGCTTGTAAATATTTTTAGGATCTAGACAAATATGTGTGTGGGCAGCAACAAAAAAAAACGGATGAAAACACTTAAGGACGTCAAGCCGTTTTTTTTTTTCGTCTGGATTTTTTTCTGTTTGGTGTATATATTATTATGTTTTTGAGTTTTGAGTTTAAAAAAGGTGGTCATACTAAAACCCCTCCCATACCCGCGATTTTATTATTCTTCCCCAAATTTTCTTAAGAGAAACGAAACGAAAGTAGAAGTAAACACATTTCTTGAGTTTAATCATTTTTGTCATTAAAAAAACTAAACAAAAAAAACAAACAAACAGACAAAAATTAGGAAGATAAAAAACGGTTAGATATTGAGGGGATCCTCATAATAGCTTGTGTCAGATAGGACCTTGACGATACACGAGGCCAAGACAAATACCGTGTCGAAGATGACAAAGGCCAAGTAGCCATCATGGATTTTGACTGCTGCACTTCTGGTGACTTGTGTCGGGTCCCTTAAACTGAACCCATGATACCGGCCACACTCAATCCGACTATTCCTGTAATAAGTCCGCATTTCACCTTTGAGATAATTGCAGGCGTTGATGAACTCGAGGGAGCCGTGAATGAGGAGACTCAGCGTCGTCACTCCGAATACGAAGACAAACAAATGGAAAATGACCCAGCGTAGCCAGCGGTCCACGATTCGCCAGCAGAAAATGATGGCGAAAAAGAATTGGAAGGCTCCGGTGAGGAGACCCATACAATCCGCAGCCACAGCCAATGTGATGAGGTAACAAGTGTGTTTGGAGACGAATTTCGTGGCCACGCCCCAGTCCGGACTCATCTCCAACGTTTTACTCATGGCACGACAGAACTTCGTCATGTTCTTGTAGCGCTCGCTCCGGACACTCAGTATGAATTTCATGTGAATGCCCGAGTAGACGACGAGACAGAATCCGAAAATCACGGACAATACGCCCAGAATGAACATGAGCACGCGGTACGCCCTCATTTTCTACAGCATTTGCTGCGCATGCGCAGTCCAAGGAAAATTGAAAGCGCCGATGCGATCCCTGGCCTTTGTCTATTCACAATGCAATTGCAATTTTGATTGCAAAAATGGGATACAAACTTGAATACGCAAGTGCCATATTCGTCTTTGTCGTCCAATCTGTTTCGGGTAAACAGACCTCAAAACACCTTGACAACAAAAAGGAATCAGTGCATAATTAATTGCTGCATGCAACCCAGAAAATTTTGAGTATTAGAGTGCGGGGGGGTGTAGTTTTTTAGTATGACCCGAAAAAAGTGCATTTTCCTGGACTTGGTACATATTTGATATAATATATGAAGTTGTGGATACAAAAAGGGACCGCCTACTACTTTCTGGATTAAAAGATATTTGAGTTTTCCTTTCAGGCAGCTTTGGCGCCAGGGCGTTTCTCGATGATTTTGTAATTCAAAAATCAGAAGAAAGAAATCATCATATATTTTGTTTGAATTTAACTAAACTTTTTCTATAAAATAGCCAATGTTTTTCTACATATTAATATGCAAAAAAGTCAAAAGTAGTAGGCGGTCAGTTTTTGTATCCACAACTTCATATTATATCCTAATTCCTAAAACATGTACGAAAGAGAACATAAGTGAGATGTTTTATAATGAAAATCGTATGTGAGGATTGTAATTTTATATTATATGTGTTGTAATATGCTGTTGGTTGTTGGCCATTTGTCATATGCGCCTTTTTTTTCTACTTCCTCTCCTCCATTTCTTCTCTGTCTCTCTCGTTTACCTCTTGAGCATTAAATGGGCTTGGAAATGCCCGAGACTCTTTCTCTCCAACTCTCTCTCTCTCTTTTTCTCACTGGTCCTTTCTCTCGAAACTGAGTATGGAAATCCCTGAATTAAGACTGACAGGGACTATTTATCATGTGGAAAAATCCGTTGGGGAAACGACTACTGATATAACGTGTGTGCAGATCTTCTCTTCTCCGTCTTCTATACTATGAAAATGAAATCCACATGATCATGGCATGGCATGACACACGTCTTCATCTTTATAATATCATGCTAGATTTTTTTTAATAATAATAATAATATCATGAACACTTTAGCTAGCAGGGAAATTACAAATTACTTGGATGAACGTGGACTTTTTTAAATATATACGTGTGTAATATACTATTTCAGTGTGCAAATACACGTGTTAGAGTTAGAGTTAAACTAGATTTGTTACAATAATTACAATAATTAGTAAAGTGAATGTTAATTTCCCCCTTTTCCTTTCACATTGTGTATATATTGTTTTCAAATAATTGTCTGTACTGTACACATTTTGTATTTTGTATTTTGTGTGTAAATAATAGCTAAATATGGATTAGTATATGAAATTTCTAATGTGGAATTGTTTTTACTAGATGGCTGGTGTTTAAAACAAGTGGACGTGATAATCCCTAAGTTTGTTCGTCGTGGGCGAGAAGTGAAGTTAACTTGTAAATATGATGTGGAAGATAATGAGCAATTGTACGCTATTAAATGGTACAAAACGGCGTCAAATGATGGATTTTACCGTGAATTCTACAGGTCAGTCTCATTTCCAATCAGATTATTTACATGGATTTAATTAATGAATTTTAAGAATATTTTTCACATGTGAATTCAATAATATCGTAATTATACAAGTTGACAGTGCTATATGATTTGTAATTTTCTTATAGATATGTCCCGAAGGAAGTTCCCTCGAGTCAAGTTTTTCCACTACCTGGAATTAATGTCGATGTAAGTTGAAAACAAACTCTTCCAATTACGATATTTCTAATACGAATACGAATACGAAAGAGCTCGTTTTAAAAAAAAACCGTTTCCTCGCTATGCTTTTACACAAAATCTGTACTTATACAACTAGAAAAAATGGATCCTTGAAGAAAAAGATACATTGTACAAGTATATTAGATATTTCGTTGACTAAACGGGGGAAACGTGAGAGAAAGTATAGAGAAAGTTGAGTGATTCAATCAAAATCCATTGCATAAATCAACTGTCTGTGCTATTCTATCTGTATCTGTTCACTTTATCTATTTCTATTTGGTCTTCATGTCTTCATGTGAGGTTGAGTGGAGCCAAAAGTCAAAGTCAAAGTCACCAAAAACCAAAACGAAATATACGAAATACAAAAAGGAAAAGTGGAAAAGACACAGAGAATATCCAAATCTGGATTTTCCACTTGTACAGTTTTGCATTGCATTTTTACATTCTCCATCGTGTCTCTCCTGCGTGTTTTCACTCTCTTGTCACTAGACAGAAGAGATATAGAAAGGGAAAATCTTGGTGGAGGTTGGAGAGAGAGAGAGAGAGAGAGAGAGAGAGAGAGAGAGAGAGAGAGAGAGAGAGAGAGAGAGATTACAGCTTGTGGATTCGAATTCAGTTCCAGTTTGAGTTCAGGTTTCAGCCGATTAAGTCCACCGTTCGTTTTCCTTTTCCTTTCGTTCCCTTCAAAGTCAATGATACCTACTATTGTATATACATGATATCATTTTATTTAACCTGGTTTAAATCCGTGTTCCTTGTCTCTTGTATTACCCAGACGTGTATGTATTACCGTATTATCTGTAGCTTGAAAATTTAAGTGAGTATACACTTTGGTTTTCTATTGATTTTCCCTCTTCTTCTTCTGTTTTTTTGGGGGAACGGATTTCAGATACTTTTTTTTTGAATCTTGGCATGATGTTCGTAGACGTTCTTTGATTTTTGATTTTTTTTTTTCCCCTTTATATTTCTTTATATTATACCTAGATTTTTTTTCTATTACGTATTTTGTGTCTGTCTCTGCATCTGTGTATTTTTTTTGCTACGAGATTCTTTGTTTTTCCCTTCAGTTCAAATCTCTAAATGCATTTTTTCGGGTCCTAATCGCCCTTTCTTTTCCCCAATTTTTTTTTTTTTTTTCATGTTTCTTTGCTGTTGCTCGTTTAGTTTTGGGTTTTGGGTTTTTGGTGGTTCGTTTTTGTTGTTTTTCGTGTTCTTCAGCTGAGAGAGAAGCTGTTTCGTGGCTCAGTGTGCATGTGGTTTGCGTGTGTGTCTCTCTCTCTCTCTTCTAGTGTGTGTTTGGGGCGGAATACGGAAGAAACTCGGTGAAAGTCACGTTTTCTCCCGGAAAAAGATGGAGAATCAAGCGGAACAATTGAAAGAAATATTTCCCATCCAAGATTTATGTGGCTATTAATCTTGCCTATAAAAGCAAAGTCGTGAGGGAATCGAGTATCAATAAAAGTTATACCAACTTGTCTTCACTTGACTTTATCTTTTGGACGGCTTTTTTTAACGCACATATTCCATTCCTTTCTCTCTTTCTCTCTCTCACTCTCTGTCTCTGTCTGTCTCACTTTCACCGATAGTCGACAGTCAACATTTCTCTCTCTGTCTCTCTCTCTCTCTCTCTCTCGCACTTCTCAGTCTCTGCATGCATAATATATACAACATTTCTTTTAAACATACCTCCACTTTGTATTTACTTTCGTTTCATGTCGATTTTCCATTACAACTTTGCTATTTCTACATGAGTACTGATCTGAGCCAAAAAGAAAGAAAAAACCCCCCCGAAAAATCCGCAAATACCTTTCAAGTCACACACAATTTTGAACCCAACCAAAAAAAAATTACTCGGCGTTGACAAAATAAACAAATAAAACTTCACGCAAAAATGTCTCATTTCTCGTCGTACGGAAATATTGAAATTCGAATTCGGATTTGGAAAGTCAAATGATTTTTTCCCCTTCACATTGAGGAAATTTGCTAGAGCTTTTTTACTCGTGTGTAGATTCCATGTATTTACTTAATCGGACGGAATCTCGGCCCAGGAACACAGTAAAAAGAATTCAAATGGGGAAATCTGATTGTGAAAATGTGTGGGTAGGAGTTTTCTTTTCCTTCTTTTTCTTTTTTTTCGTCCCATTTTATTTTTATTAGAAGAGAAAAAAAAGAAGACATTTCTCTCCATTTTGATATAGGTAAGAATTTCATCTCTGCATCTGCAGTCAAGTGTCGTTTTTTTTTACTTTGTTGACTCTGATCTAAGCACAAAAAGAATGTATAGATAATAATTCAAATTTTGTATCGTACAGTATAGTGAATTTTGGAGTTTGGAGGCTAGAGGTTACGGCAATTCCTCTATCGCATTTGTTTAATAGAGAAAGGGATTTGAGAAAACGTCTCAGTTTTTATCTGTCCTCCGTATTTTCTGTATGTGCATGTTTTTTTTTCTGGGGAGATTTTATTTTGAGTGAGAAAAGGTATAGAAAGTATGTACATATTATGGATAAAGGTAAAGTTTATTTAGGATTGATGGCATGGTTGGGTGGATATGCTGAAAAATTCAACTAGGATATTGCCTCCAGCACTTAGCGAATGATATATATAATGCACACAGATATTTTGTGTTGTGTCTGTCTGCCTATTTGATTTGAGGAGGAAGACAGAAGAGAAGAGAGAGAGAGAGATCACAGATTACGAAACATGTTGGAAATTCACACATTCTTATATTCCATATAGATAATACACAAGGGATAAAGACAGTTATAGATTTTTTCTTTATTCAGTTTGTTTGCTTTGATTTTGATACTCTGTGTTTTTCCGTTTTCCCAAGCCGAACATATTTGAAACTGTTGCATTTCCGTTAGAATTGTACAAGAATTTTCTCCCCTTGATTTCTAAAGAAAATAAAAGAATTGGAGCGGAAAAGAAACAAAAATTATGTCGGATATGATTTTATGGATTGGATTTTGGATTTTGGAATTGGAATTTCCTTTTCCCTTGCCGGAAACTGTTGATTTTGATTTGTTGTTTAATTAGGTGTAAATAAATAAAATAAATGTGTGTGTTTTAATCAATATGAAATCAATCTCATGTATTTGGTGTTTTGTTTGTCTGTACTTGTACTTACAGCTGTCCAAATCCGATGAGCACCACGTGACGCTTCGTAATGTTTCAATGGAAATCACTGGTCAATTTAGGTGTGTTGTCACGGCAGAGATCACATTTGAGACTCATTTTGCTACGTCACGTCTCACCGTCGTTGGTAAGTTGTTCCACGTTCCAAGTTTCGTTTTTTCAATTCACATTTTTAATCGAGAATATACGTTAAAAAAAAAAGGATTGTGTGTAGAAATTCGGATGACGGGATAATTAAATTTCTATACGGTTAAATTCGGAGAGAGAGATATAAAAGACATGAAATGAGGTGTAATTCAGGGATTTTTTTTGGACATTGAAAAAAATGAGATAAAAATAACTACAGATAAAGTGAGTGAAAGCACCTACGACAAGCTTTCACTGGCATTGTGATGTACCTACAGAGAGAAACCTTTGATGGATATTGAAAATGGGAGATGGAAGAGTCTCTCACTATTACTACAAAAATTGTGTACAGCAGCACAGCACATTTTATACGGTAGAAAAGAAGAAGAAGAAGAAGGTGAGAGTGAACTCAAAATCAACATGAAAATCCGAGTCAAATAGTGAAAGTCAAAAGGTGTATGTATATGACGATGGAATGGGGCTCGTAATTCGGTGAGGAAGAGAGGCATAAAGTGAAAGTTATTGGATTTTTATGCTTGTTTTCCGGCAATATAGCAGCACCACTTACTTCCTTTGTCAAATAAGAACAGATTTATTTTCCTAGAGCAAGTCGTAACCCTATACAGACCTCACTTTCTCTCTCTCTCTCTTTCTCTTTACCTGATACTCTCAAATCTCAAATCTCAATTCCCAATATGTGAAAGGAATCCATCCATCCAACCAGTCAGAGTCAATGCCAACAGACACACACTGGTTCTGATTCTGATTTTGATTCTGATACTAATGCTAACGTCTCTCATGCCATATCTGTATTTTCTTTATGTATACTTCACTCTCTTTCTATTTTATTTTTACTTTCACTGATATCCCATTTTTTCCCCTTTTCCTTTTCCCTTACAGATAGATTTAGATTTAATACTCTTTTAATACGTCCTTTTATTTCCTCATTTCATCCCGATTTTTCCATCCGTCCATCGTACAAATTACTGATTGATGATAGATAAAAAATTACAGCCATTATTATTATGTATGATCCATACACACATTATTTCAAATTTCAAATCGAAATTTTGATTTGACATGTTGGGATTTTTCGAATTTTTTTTAATGTGTTGGTCAGTCTCTTCATTTTTTGAAATGTGTTCCTTTGGAGAGATTTCATCATACCCGGTTTTTTCTCATCGTCAGAATTTTTTTGAGTTAAGGAAAGAGAAAAGAGGAATGAAAGAGATTGTTGAATGCCTCCTGGCTTCTCGTCTCACGTTTCTCTTTTTCCTCGTTTTTTTTTCACTTTCCAATCCCGTATGTTCTATTTCCTTGTGTGTGTGTGTGTGTGTGTGTGTGTGAGATGGGAGATGTGAGACTCAAATCCAGATGAGTTGTCATGTCTGTCATGTGTGTCTTATATAGTCATGAAGATGATCTGGAGCTTCAGTTTTTCTCCATCCAAAGATCCAGAATCCCTTTTCCTTTTTCCTTTTCTCCTCCCTTTTTCTTCTACTATATTTTCTACACACAGTGTGGAGTGAAATGCTGACGGAGCAGCTCTATAACTTCAGATTCAACTTGCTCCTGGTGGGGTTCGAAGTTTTTGGGTGGAAAATATATACCATGATATTTTTTTATATATATATATGTAGTCATCACTTGCTCTTGCTCTTCCTCTCTCACCATAGTAATAGTAATAGTAATAATGGCCAAGTACACGAGGGAAAATCATATTCATATTTATATGTGTAGGGATAGAAAAAAGTCCATAATCTTTATAGGTACTCTGTACTCTGTACTCTTTACTACTATGTGCATTTTCGCATGTACGAGTAGAGCCGCGTCTCTCTCTCTCTCTCCTATTCTCTTACTCTCTTTCTCTTTTACTCTCTCATCGTCAGCATCTCTTTCTCTGTTTCCCTTTCGTTTTCTTGGACGTCCTTTTTATTTTATGTCTTATTTCTTGTCGCGTCGATGGATAATGGAGAATGGAGAGAGAGAGAAAGAGAGAAAGAGAATCGTAACGGCTTTACTCATGGACCCATGGACTTTTTTTTTCTTTTTTTTTGAGGAAGGTCTAAAGAAAAACCATTGCAACAGTCGTACCGTCCTTTCAGCATACTATACATACAGAAACTATACAGATATTATGAATGGTCAGAGGAATTTAGACAATTCTATCTCTTTTTTTTTTGGCTCTAAACTTTCCAACTCCGTCATATTATATTGACAGTATTGTCAGTTTCTTTTGAAAAATATTTGAACAGGGGAGACCAAAAAACCGAGAGACAGAAATCAAAAGTGCACTGCACAAAATGCAGTCGTCTCCATTTCCCAAAAAAACTCGTCACTTTCTTTTTGTAATGTATTTAACATTTAACTGGGGGGGGGGGAATTGCAAACGACAAGGAGAGATAGGATTACCATTTCATTTTATATCCGTAGTCCGTAGTATTTATATAGTTATAGACTGCAAGTGGAAATGTCCGATTTTTTTATTTCATGCTCCCTGGAATTGGAATTAGTATCAGCATCAGCATCGCGGACCAGCATCGTATAAATAACATGATGAATACAAATGCTCAACATTAAAATCATATCTGAAATCTTATTACCCTGCCACATTTTATATACCTGGGTCATTTCGTCATTCGGGTATGGGTCTTAAGATAAAGATGAGAAAGATTCCTGTCGTCTTGATTGAGTTAAATTGAGGGAAAGGAATTGACAGTGAATAGAATTGACTTATCACTTATTTGCTCATTGTCATATCTGTGAATTCGATTGACATGGCAGGGCTTAAATACTGTATTCATGTGGAGCCAGAGAGTTTCCCCTCGTATTCATACTAATAATAATATCATTTTAATACAGAGGGTAATAAAACGGAATTTTAGCAATTTCATTTCATTTGAAGGGTGAAATGTAAGGTACCTACAAATTATCTGTATCTGTACATACGATACAACGACTGATGAAATTTTCGATGGAGTTGAGATCTGTATTACCTTTGACAGCCAAGTTATTACTATATCGTATAGTTGGATTCGTCATCGTTTCCTCCTGTTCCTGTTATTGGATTTTAAAGGAGGGAATAAGGGGAAACGGGGGGGGGGGGGTTAGAGAAATGTGTATGTATTTTGTAATAAGTTTCCAGTGTTGAGTACAGCGAGTACGTGCATTTTGTTGATTGAAAGTGACGTGTTCGTGCTTTTGTTGTTCGGATATTGTTTGAGGAATTTTATATACATATACATGTACGTATATATATATATGTATGATGGAGGGGAATTAATGGAGTATTATATTTTGTGGGTACATATACAGTAATCGGAGATGACAGACCATTCGTGGAATTGGAACGTCCCCAATATCATCCAGGAGACTCTGTTCTAGCTCATTGTAAGTCCCATCTTGTCCCTTCCTCTTTTCTTTGTACATTGTACAGATAGAGATAGGAATATTGTCTGTACCATATAGTGTATAGAATAGAATGTTGAATGCTCAAGTGCTATAATAATACTTTTACCTGTTAGGTAAATCCCCAGCGTCGAATCCTCCAGCTAATGTCACCTGGTACCTAGATGACTTGGAAATTTTGGGGGCATCTGTAGACAAGAAGGTGAGTCCTCACACCGTCACACCCACACCACATTCTTACATTTATTAAATAATGATAATTAAAAATAATCCGCAATGTCAATAAACATCATTTTTCATGAACTACACGCGTCCAATTTTTTGTATATGGAAAATTCATAAAAAAATACATCAATCCTTTTTTCGTTTTATTCGGTTTCGGTTGATGTTCATCGTGTGAGGAAAATGACAACAGGATATTTACTCCCCCGTATGCCGTAGAAATATATCTACTGGTAGAAATTCACGCTGTACTAATTATACTGGAAAGCACAGTTACAAATTTGAAATTAGATAAAAGAGTTGCTACATATTATTGCAAAAATCATTTTACTTCTTTTTTAATTCACTTTCTTTCTGTATATATGAAAAATGAAGGGAAAAGTTCGGATTTTGATGATTTCAGCTGTACATACATATATTGTAAGTAAAAGAGCCAGAGAAAAAGTGACTTTGATATTTCCTTCAATTTTACTTTTTACTTAGCCAATTTAGCAATTTAATTTTCGATACAGTTACTAAAATCATTTCTCTATCTAGGTAATTCCTTTTAGATTCTCGAAATTTATGACTTTTCCTTTCACCCTGACTATTGCTTTCCTTTCCTTTGAAGTCATTTAAATATGGAATTTCCATCTTTGATTTTTGCACTCTAAATAATTTTCTCATTGTACATATATTTCATCCATTGATTTTATGAGGACAGAGTATTAGCGAGAAAACTGGGACGTGAGAATTGAGAATACAGTAGAACGTAAACGCGAGAAAAAAATTGAATGTAAATATTTTGATTCGATTCCCTTTTATGAATTCTAATGGAAAATTAAATTAAATCCCATGTGGATATTAATAATTCCATTTTTTTTGTGTGTGTACACAAATAGATTGAGAGATTCCCACTGGAAATCGAATATACATGAGTATCTTTTTCAGAAAACAATCCACATGTGAAAAATCCCTTTTTTGCATATTCGTGGACAACACAGAATATGTGGTATATTTTAGAACACTCGTTTAAACCTTTCCTTTTACTTGTAAAAAGTAGTTTAAAATCGTCGTTAAAATTTTCTTAAAATTCAAAATTAAAGTACGCCGATGATTTGTGTAATGTTGATTCAATTAAAATCATGGAGCAACTCATTTACGAGCCAAAACAGCCAAGAATATTCATGGCATTATAACTCGGAATCGGATTCTATAGAAAGTAGCATGAGGATTGTTTTCTATAGAAAAGTGCCCTATACTTACCCATATGAATTTGTGTGTGTGTGTCATGTTGGTTGTGTAGATTGTACAGTTGGAGGATCGACAAATGAAGACTGACATACGAGGAGAAGGGAACGACCCAGTGGCCAAAGCAACCGTGTCAACGATATCATTTAATCTTCCTGTGAAGTTACCATCACAGCCACTCCGGCTTCGATGTAGAGCTTCCGTCTACACACTTTATGACCAATATCATGTTGTGTCCATTCAACCCATCCCACGACAACTCTCCGACCCTTCCACACTCCTCCGATCTGGTAAATACGAGTACAATATATCTGTACGGATAACGAATACCATATAGAAATACTCTGAAATATCTGTATGTACAATACATATATGTATCGTACAATATATACAAACCTAACAACCACCACGTTTTTCTATCCAACTTTTTTCTCCTTTTACTTACACGACTTTTGACCCTTTTTTGTTTTATCAAAAAAATTTAATTTTAACGTCTACAGTTGTTGTTGTGTTGTTTAAGGTTCAAGCAACATAGTAAAAGGAAAAAAGAATTTACGAGAAAGATTCGAATTTTAACTTTTAACTTGCATGTTTGCATGCAATCTAATTAAAATGGCAAATAAACAAATACAAATACAGAACAACCCCATTAAATGCTTCATTAAGTTTAATTAGACCGTGTCTAAACTCTCGTTGAGCTGTGAATGGCGTGCTTTCCCGTCTATATCTTTAGCTTAAATCTTAAACGAGACAGAGAGAGTAAAACAAAAACAACGTGGAATGAAAATGGAAAAGGGGAAAGAGAAAGAGAAAGGAAATTTTCTGTACATATAAATCAGATGTAGATAAAGATACGGTTTTTTACGATATTCCATTGTCTTTGTCATTTCTATATCTGCAGTTTCTTAACTTGTCTTCTTCTTCTTCTTCAGTTGTCATTCCGTTAAAAACTTTCAAATGTCTCTCATCATCAGTTAGTGCAATGGCAATGGCAATGGCAATGGAGCTTTCTGAACTCCGTCCACCCGAGAACGACGTCAATTAGTTTTATCTCGATCTCATCCTTCTTGAAAATTATATTTTCTTTCCCTGTCACACAGCAGGGAAATTCGAATAGAATACTCGAACATCAAAATTATACTGAGTTAATATATTCTCTGCTCAGGCAAAGTACAAAAAAAAAAATTGTACAAGACAGCTTTAGTTAGTGTCTGACTAAATAGTCATAATTATAATTCTAATATCCTTAAAACTCAATGGAAAATGTAAGACATACATTTCCCAAAATTCCTTCCACAAGTCATTCACAATTCTCTCACTCTCCTTCAAAATACACATTGAAATATGCACAGGAGAGAAAGTTTCCGACCAAAAAACAAAGACAAAAGTTTTCTTGCTAGCCCCCAAAACTCAAAAACTCAAAACCCAAAAACCCAAATCTCAAAAACTCAAAAAGCCTCAAACATCAACTTGACTATGCAGAGAGTCTTCTTCAATTCCAAAGACTAAAAACCCAAGTGAAAGTTAAACGTTTCCTCCCCGTTCGTTCACGTAACATAAAAGAAACCACTTCATCTTGAGGGGAGAGAGAAAATGACAATGCACACAATAGATACAATTCACAGTAAGAGCGTCTATATGTACTTTCTACACACTTGTTTCATGTTAAAAGTTGAAAAGCTCGGTAAAGCTTATGCTGAAACAAAAGGACACTCTCATCGCCAGTCGCCAGTTTGTAATTTCTTCTTAATGATTTTCAAAATACTTTGTTCTTGTTAGTTCTGGGTGTGTACAAAAACAACAAGGGAAATTATGTATATATCTGTATAGATTGTACCTACATAAAATAACGAAACGAAAGGATGAGTTCTTTGGGTACAAACAAGCTAATAGAATCCCATGAAAGTTTAGCTCCATTTCAACTCCGGAAATATCCCCTCATATTTGTTTTCTCTCTTGTACAAATACAAATACAAAAACAAATACAAATACAAATACAAACACAAATAGGAATAGGAATAGAAATAGGAGCAATTGTAATACAGATAGAAATAGAAATAGAGTGTGTACTGTGTACCGAGAGTCTCATCAACATTATTTTGTATAGCAAAGGAGTGGAAGCTTTCTAAGTACAATTTAATACAAGAACGGAAGGAAGAAAGCATTTTTCTCGACTGACTCCAGTTCCTGTAGTGAGAGCAAAGTGAAATAGGAAGAAATACTAAGAGAGAGAGAGAGAGAGAGAGAGAGAGAGAGAGACAGACTGAAATTGTGAAAGTGAGAAAATGGTAGACCTGTAGTGGTGACGACTCGAGACAAAGGCATGAAAGTCGAGAGTTGAGCTCAACTTTCCCATATAAATAGGTACAGTAGAAGGGAAATTTGTAGGGTGTGCATGAGATGTACAATGGAAATGGCAATGGGGGAAAGAATAAAGTAAATGGAATAGAATATAGAAGGGAAACGACGGAGAGAGAGAGAGAGAGAGAGAGAAAAAGAGGAGCTAATAAGCTGTCTTTACAAATGAGAGGAAATTTGTCTATTGTCTCTCTCTTTTCTCGCTTTTCTCTCACTCTGTTTCTTTATTGTATTATGTGTACGACTACAACTACAACTACAACTGTACAGCTCTCTCTATCTCTTTCACTTTCCCTTTTACATTCACTCTTCCACGTCGAGCGTCGAGTGTGTAGCTTAAATGTAAGTGAGATGCAACTGGACCAGTATAGCAGTAGAGATTTTTAGAGGGAAAAAAATCAAGTCGGAATAGAAAACACGAGGGAAAGTGAAAGTGAAAGGGAAAGGGAAAACGAAAAAGAAAGCGACTTGAACATCCAGACTTTCGTCGAAAGACAAAAGACAGTCAGATTATTCTATATACAGATACATATGGACATGTATTCGTGTATAATTTAATCACAAGAGTACAGATGGAAAAAAGAATGAAAGAGAGAGACTTTATATTATAATATACAAAACGATACACATTCAGATTCAGAACTCTCGTAAGCCCCATGCACACAGATTTCCCGTATTTCCCAGTCCCAGATTTCAGTTTTGAATTTGAGTAATCCAGTCATTTCGTGTAGAAATACATGTATAAAGTATTTATTAAACTGGATTAAATTTACATTTGAGCCCATGGAAAATACCAATGACAAATATCCTGGTGCATTGGTTGGATTTTAAGCAGCAATGGCAATAAATCTAGAATATTGAGAGAAATATTCGTAAGGAATATTTACTTAAGGGGGAAGGAAATGAAAAAAAAAGAAAAAACGTGTCCGATTTAATTGATGGAACAGGCTTAAACTTTAAAAAAAAAAATATTTCTCTCTTGAGAGATGAAAGTTGAGGGTTTCACGGCTTAAACTTTTCAAGGCTTCGTTTCACAATGTGAAATTTATGCTCGTATCGTATGGAATTCCAAAACGCGGGTTTCAAATGTTCCAACGTTCAAATGTGAAATATTCCCTGTGGGAATTTACTTGGTCTGTACACAGTTACAGAGTGCATGCATACACACACACACACACATGAGGGTAGAAAGTAGACATAGAAGACTCGCTATAATTGTTTCGTCTGCAGTGTATAGACTCTGGAGCTGTGGAAACAGGAAAGAGAAAGAGAGAAAGAGAGACTCGGGAGAGCAATTGTGTATTAGCCAGAAAACTAGTGAGTGTGTGGAAATTCTCGAGAGTAAATGTGTGTGTGTAGAAATATAAGTAGAAAGTGTGGAGAGGGAGCTTCATAACAGTGAAAATGTAGTCAGTCTGTTCAAATGAGATAAATTTAGAAAGTGATTGACGCGGACTAATGTGACGCGAGAAAATTCCCGGCTACTTTTATCTTTTTCCCTCTCTTTCCCTTTGACTTTTTCTCTTTATCTCTTTTTTTCTCCTACCATTTACCATTTAATTAGTAAAAAACAGGCAAAAAAAATCCACACTGTAGTGTTTGAACTTTTTTCTCTACCTCTATTTCTCTCTCGTTTCACTCTCAACTTTCAACTGTACCAAATTTGTTCATTTGTAAAAAAAAAAAACGTAGGAGAAATTGAGTTTTTAGTGTTTTTACATGTACAGGAAATTGTTTAAATATTACATAAAAAATGTATACACTAGAGAAATTAAATCCCTTTTTTGTTGTGAGATTGTTGAGTTGTGTAGAAATTGGCAGTTTGCAAGTCAAATGAAATACAACGATACTATTGAAAAGCATGTAGGAAATCTTCATTTAGTTTACCGAATGATAATAAAGTAATATATTACAGGTTAAGATCAACTCAGTTTTGGGGGCATATTTTTACCCAAACGCATGTAAAAGATTTCAAAGGCTCAACAAAATTGCTCATAAATAAGTACGACAATATCTCATTTCCCAAAATTAAAATTGACTACAAAGAACTGTATGACAAATACAATTTCCGAACGACTGTTATACTTTGACGCCATTACCGCCTGGAAAGCCATTCGATTTCCTTTTGTACCTGTAATACGTTAAATAAAACCTGAATTGAATTGAATAAATATTGCGGATTAACTGGAGTAAATAATAATTTTTCTCCGCATCCAAACTCTGAGAAAATGTTGTGTTAATTTCTCAAGAGTAAAAGGTAAAAGAGTAACATTGAACTACAGATATTGTTGTATGTAATACGATGTGGACTTTTATATTTATTTTGCAGATTCTTCTCCAGAGACATTCGGATCAAAGTATTTTCTCAAGCAAGCCATCAAATTCACCTTTACTCAACAGCTGTTTTTCTTTCTTGTCCAATTAATCCTTCTTCCAATTTCCTAAAGATCCACTACTTTCGACTTTAGACTTTCTCCTTTTTTTTCCCTTCACTCATAATGCGTTTACTAGACCATAAATTCAATGTGGAATTGTATATACAAAAAATACCTGTATATACGAAAATGTGAACGTGAAAATAATGTGAGGGATTTCTGTATACATTTGGCTGAGTTTTTGTTCAACACGATTCAATCATCAATGTACGTTGGAGTATTCTAAAGAAAATTAAATGAACATAAACTAAACTTAAATCCAGGGACATGAAACTGTATCACAATCAAACTATATCTGTGAAGTGAAAGTTTATAGCTTGCATTTCCCAATGAAATCCAAATACCTATGCTATAAAAAAAAAATTGTGCAAGGAGAATGAAAATAAAATAAAACGGTGTTTGGAATTCAGAAGACATTTCAAGATGATTTCAAGATTTAAATGGACAATTATTATTACTAAGTTTAATAAGTTAAAACTTTTAACTTAAAAGTGATGGGAACAAAAACAAACGGACAAGTGAATTCATGTTTAAATTCAAGTGAAAATATCTAATACTAATAATGCAACTAATATTAATTACGGTTAATCATTAAAATGATTTCAGTATTCATCAACTCCTGTAATTTTAAGGAAATGAGAGAGTGAATGCGTAAAAAATCTTCATCGTTTTAACATTATTATTTAATAAATAACCTTTAAGTGTAATTTTTCCATATAGGTGTGACTGTGAAATGAAATGTGTCTGGATTATTGATATTGATATTGATCTTGAATGAAGAAGAACAGTCTGATTTGTATATGTGAAATGGGCAATTTTAATTTCATTCCTGATTTTTGTATATTGTTGTTCTTGATTCGACATTCGACAATTCAGCTATACGAAATCCAAAACTAGAGAAAAGATATTAAACACAGGGGAAAGCTATTATGATTTATTACAGTAGATTAAATAAATAAACTGTAATTTATACACAAAGTGAGAAATGAATTTACATGACAAATGGCACGAGAGAGAGAGAGAGATTATGTGAATATCTGTACTAATAAATGTACTGCGTACCTTCCTTGGATTTTATTAATTGACCGGAGATTTAATTTCTATTTTCTACATGTCATCCTCAACTTATCTAAAGATATCGTAAATAAGAAAAACTCTTATTTATTTGATTTTACACAATTCCAAAACATGAGAATGCATTAACTATAGGGAAAAACAAAAGAATCCGAACGATAAATCCCACAAACTCTGACCTTTAAATGAACCCATTGGACTAATTAAAAAGAAATCTGTTTCTTGGCCTTCATATTTATTTTACGGGATTGCTCCACAATCCCTTACAATATAAATAACAACAGCAGTTTGACATTCGAAATAACTTTCCTCACAACCACCCACAGCAATGATTCATGATTTATGATGGAAAGTCTCGGGAATTTAGAATGTACATAGAATTGACAATCCTCATCTTGGAATGTTGTTATGATTTGAGAATTTCTCTTTTTCTCTCTCTTCTCCAAATATTTTAAGAGAAAGTGTGTGAAAGAGCGAGAGAGAGAAAACGAGTACAAAGTATAATAAAACATGTGGAAATCCACAAGGACCATTATACAAATATGAAAACATACAGACACACACACACGGGAGACGCTCGAGTCTAGTAAAAACATAAAAGGTTTTCACTTGCGAGTTAGAAAACCACAAGCAATAGCAGAGAGAAAGTAACGAGGAAGCTTGTGTAACTTTCTTTTGTCGGCTTTCCACCTTGTTTTCCTTATTTTTTCCGTTTTTCCATTTTTTTTCCTTGGGCTTGCCGACAGTTTTGCTTTCTCTTTCTCCTTCGCTTTCTCTTTCTCTTTCATTTTCATCTTCTCTAGGTCCGTTGTTACTTACAGTCAGCGATCCACAGTCGGCAGTCGCTCTCGAGATCTCCCAATGAACTCGTCCTTAAATTCTATCCACAATCTTGGACACAAAAACAAAACTACTGCCATACTGGAAAACAACTGGAAAACTATGCCAACTGGCTCTCGTCGTTTGAGTTTGAGTGGATGTGGAATGTTGGCTGTGGAAGTCAGAGTCCACGTTGGTTTAAAGCAAAACCTTAACTCTCTCACTTAACCTCAACCTTCCAACTTATCCAACAACTTTCAACATTCAACTCTCTCCATCCCGCTGACAAACTATGTATACTTTTGTCCCGTATAAAAGTATAAAACGTTATCAAATCCCCGTACAAAAAAAAATATACACAATACGTTTACTTTATAGCTGTCCTTAAACACATATTGCGAACGGAATCCCAAGTTTTTTTTGACCTGTAGAAAAAATACGAAAATGAAAAGGACTGGTCGACACACAGGAAATTCGTCATTGACTCTTGATCTGAAATGTAAAGGAATTAAATATAAAGAAAGAAACATTCTTTTCTTTCAAAATGTTTTTATTTATTTTGTAATTCATTTTCATTTTCAAGGGCTTAAATTTGTTATTTTATACTCATAGATTTTTAGTTTAAAGCTCAGAGCATAGAGAAGAGGATGAAGCAGCTTATCTTGGTCTTGGGGTTGAATTTTCGAATTTTGAAGGTTTTGGTGGTTTCCTTTCATTTACGTCATTTCTTAAATACATATTATGTTGGTCGCTGTACGTAATAAGTTATTTAGAGAAAACTGGAGATCTCCTTCCGATCCATCCGAGCTTTTCAAATCTTCATTTCCTTTCACCATTTGTTTGTGATTCATATATATAGAAATTCTTACTGAAATATTCTGTATTCTGTACTCTGTATTCTGTACAATACACAAAGGCTTTTCCTTTTTGTACAATATCTGTAATAAATTTTCTTTTGTTGTGGTTTGTCTAGAACTCTCGAGGTCTGTCTAAAGTCTAAAGGATAAAAGCTCCTCCGTACATTTATCTGTATCTTGTTCTTGTTCTTGTGTTGTTGCTGTTGTCCGAATTCCCCCTTTAAATTCCCCGTCAGACAGGCTACAGATGTGAACAGGAGAGAACAAGGAAATGTGTGTGAAAGCTGCCGGAAGTTGAAGAGAAAGAAAGAGCGAGAGAGAGAGAGAGAAGGCTTGCAATAAGTTACATATAAAAATCGTGGGAAGACACACAAGTGTAAACGTAAAACTCAAAACGTAAAACTGTAAAGGTGAGGATTGCATTTGGGACTTTGTGTATGATCCAATTTTTGCACGTTTTCCCGTACTTGAGGTTTTTCTCTTTTTCTGTTATTGTGCTATTTTCTATATATATATTTTTTTTTTGGATTTCCCGTGGAAATCGATTAGAGATTTGATCATAAGACGAGGAGAGAAACCAGAACATCCATTTCCCAATGAAAATCTTCTCTCTCTCTCTCTCTTTCTCTCTTGGTTTTGATGTGGGTTTGTGTGAGTTGAAAAGTAGAAAAGAATCCAGAAAATTATGTTCCATTCGTTCAATATGTTTCCACTTAGACGTAGGTATACGCACTTTCATTTATCCATAGTCTATATCGTATGTGTATGTACTTTCTCCTCTTCCTTATAACTTTTAGTTGTGTCTGTGAGATTGAGAATTGAGAATCCTCTCCCTTTATTTGTACATAATATGGCGTTGGAGTACAGGATTTTCTGTACACTTTTCTTGGCTTGAGGAGCGTGAGCGGATAGTAGTTGAAATTTAGGACTTTGGGGATTTTATAGATTATATCTGGAGAGGTTGTCTCTCTGTCTCACTCGCTTTAGTATTGCTTTTCTCTCTCTCTCTCTCTCTCTCTCTCTCTCTCTCTCTCTCTCTCTCTCTCTCTCTCTCCTGTGGTCCAGCTACAGTATCTCCTGTATATAACTCTGGGAGTGAGTATACACACACTGACAGATGTGTCAAGTATGTGAAAAATACGGATGAAGAACCAAAAAACCAGGAACCCCAACTGTTTACGCACAATGGTCAACCTTCAGCCAACTGTGTCACCACATATAGAATCCTCATAATATTTACAACACTGGAAACAACAACAACCACAACAAATAAACACAAAAGGTGGCTTCAAACTCCAAACTCGAAATGCCAAATGGAATCGAAGTACAAAAGTCACAGAGATCATTATTGTAGTGAATTCCAATATTCAATATACAAAACCTTTTCTATGGTAAATAACATTTATCGATATCAAAATCAACATAATATTGATTAAATTCCAAACGATGAAAATCTTGCGGAAGGGAAAGAATTTGGATTACAATTTAGACATTTAGACTTTAGACATTTTATGATGGAATAAAAATGAAAGACAGATTTTCTTGTACTGATATTTAAGATATTTATACATTGTATGTGCAGTTTTGTTACCTTAACCTATTACACTCACGGTAAGGAACAAGAGAACATTTTTTGTTGGGTAATTGAAGATAAATTCCGGAATTCCAAAGGAAATTTCCTCCTTCTTCTTCAACCTCATTTTCCGTCTCATTCTTCAACTCTACACACGTCCGTCTCATTTATCATAGGAGAATGTCAACCGCAATACTAAAATACTGAGGTAAAAAACACTAAACTTTCAGCTTCACAAATATCTGGAACTGGAACTGGAAGTGGAATTGTATGTGTGTGTATATGTGTGTGTGTGTTTGGAAAAGAGAAAGTGACGTAAGGCCCCGACCCTAAAAGGAATTCTTCATTTATCCTCGTATATCGTAGTTGTTATAGTTGTGGAGTTGTGGAGGTCTTCAAAAAATCCCCACCACCACAAGAGAAATGAGCACACACACAAACATACACGTAAAAAGTAACGTAAAGTAGAAATCTATGAACACTTTCTCATTCTATTAAATATGACATAAAGTTAAGCCGAGAGGGAGTATGTTTAGCTTCTTTTCCATTGTGTACACTACGGCCAATACTCGGATTTAATACTTTTCTCCTTATATACGATCTACGATATATCTGTATCTCGCTACAGATATGTCTGTAGTCTGTATATATATCTGATGTAGAGGCGAGATACGAGAGTGGGAGATGGGATTTATTATATTCGCTTCTGGCTACTGGACTCTATTTTGTTATTTATATCTGTGTGTATTTTTGTACTGGAGATAAAAATAAAACGCTCAAGTAAATTGTACAGTGCAAATACACATATAGTTGTGTAGTCTTTGTAACTATTTTGTTAAATGCTATATACTTTTATTTTTACTTTTATTTTAACAGTTGAGCTGTTGGGCAGTAGGAAATTGCACATCATAAAAATAAAAGTAAGCCCTATATCAATTCAGACTATACAGACAAGCATTCCCATTGATATTGGTCCCATGTAACGAATTTTTTGCACGCGCTCAGTTCAGGCATCTCATGAGAGAGATTCTCTGATCTAGATTTTATGGATTTCCGGTCAATGGTGAATCGAATCTAATATCTAATGGATTTTCAATTAAAATCTTTGAGTCTCTAATCAATTTCCACCTGACCTTCATCGATTTTCCATGCACCTGTTGTTAGTGTTACATGTCTTGAAGAGTTCTGTATCAAATGTCAAAAGCCGTGTATTTTTTTTTGTGGTATGGTGAGGAAAATATTTATATTTTATGACGACGAAACAGTAGAACGACAGAAGAAAAAAAAGGATACAATTTAACACATGCGATTGGTCCCTTGAAGTTTCAAAACCAGACTGAAAATCTGTGGAGATTTTAGAGGTTTTTTTTTGCAAAAAATAAATAAATACATAAAAAGCAGATGAAATATGAGGGAAATCAATTTGAATGAGAGAGAATTCCATGTTCAATGTCCAGTAAATCCCAAATTCCAAATTCACCAAACGGAATTCAATTTTTTCAATTGAATTTAAAGGCTATATGGAATCCCAAATTCCAAAAAGAAGTTTGAAATTTATTCAAATGTTTATAACCGTTAGCTTGTGTGTGTGTGTGTATGTGTGTGTGTGCGTTTTCGGATCCGAATAATGTCTACTGCGTATATTCTGGTATTCTCGTGTGGTGTGGATTATGATGAGCGCAAGCTATCAGTGACAACAGCAGAGGACAGTGAGCTGAGAAATATTTACACTTGTCGTCCCATCTATTTACATTCCCTACATATAAAATTGTATGCTATATGTTCGTTCGTAGTCGTTTGCGTGTGAGTGTGTGAAAATCTCGAGAGCCGTTTTAGGTTTTAGTTATGGCCGAAGCTCAAGCTCAAGGCCGGTTTTTTTTTTTTTTGGTTTTCCTTTTCCTCCGTTTCCTCTATTTCTATTTCGATTTCTATTCCCACTCTTCTTGTTGTAATATCAATAGAAATAGATTTGGATATTACGCTGAAAGCTCACCCACACCCAACAACCAAAACGACAGATAGAGAAAGAGAGAGTGAGAGAAAGTAAATATAGACAGTCCATAAAATATGTACAGAGCTTGTCTCTGTTCTGTTTGAATTTCTGGCTATGAAGCTGACGCTGACACTGTTTTGCGCCGAGATGATCAGGATATATCAACAGAATAATATATAGAGAAGGAAAACGAAAAATGAAATACGAAATACGAAATAGTGAACACGGACATGATGGAAAAGATGACAAGGGAATGCTCGAGCAGGAACTTGAGTGAGAGAGAGAAAGAGCCTCAAAGCCAGTACCAGAAACCAGAAAACCAGAACACATAGACGAGAGAGTGTTGATATGTTTGGTGTGTATGCGTGTGTGTGTGTGTGTGAAGAGAAAATATGCTGACATCAGTTCTGTCTCTTCATATATGCCACTAGAGAGAGAGGGAGAGAGAGAGAGAACTTTTATCTCATTCATGCTTAGCTTAATCCATTTTCTCTCTCCCATCATACATACCATACGATACTCACATTTTACGGATACTCCCTTTAAATGTAAATGTATATGCGATTCGACTAGTCAAGTGAAAGAACCCAACGCCAACAGGCTTTCTCTCTCCATCTCTCTTCTTTTTTACTTGGAATTATGTATTCCTTTAATAATTCGATCGAGCTATGAAAGCTATGAAACCTGTTCCATCCCACTCCCAATTGACATTTTTAAAGCATATTATTAATTTATTTTAAAGCACCTTGCGCAGGAACTGAATATGTAAAATTCACATAAAAAATCAAGTCTAAATCGAGATGATTAGAATATCAGTAAGCAGCAGCAACAGCAGCAGCAGTAAATGTGCGAGTGTGTGGAATCTGTACACGGGTGAAAAACCAAAACAAAGAGAGATAGACGATTGGGATTTTGGGATGGGGACACTCGTGGTTTATATATGAGCTTGTTTTGTGGACATTGTCGAGGGGGGGGGGGGGGTAAATGGCCAGGGTCAGGACAATTGTACCATGGCATATTGTCAATTTCAATTTGGGTTTTGTGTTTTCCCGTTTTCCCCCATTTTCCTCGTATTTTTTTGGGTACCGGATGCGGATGCGGGCGCAAAAACTCTCTCTCTCTCTCTCTTTCACTCTGACACTCGGCCCATAAAGTAGTGAATTAGAGAATACATTAAGCATTAGCGATAGCATCACATGTGCTTTCTCCCATTTCCCCAATTTCCCCGCGTTTCTAGTATGCATCCCCATCGGATGTCGAATACAGAACGAAGGAAACTCTCTCTCTCTCTCTCACTTTCTCTCTATTTCTCTCGGAAAACATCTCACGAACCATTAGCATTGCATTGTGGATTGTGGAGCATTTCCCACACAAAAAAAAAGTCTTTCAAATGCTAAATTTTTGTTTTTGAGGCTTTGAATTGGGGATTCGCGAAAAAAACTGATGGCAAATAATAAGGTTTATATTGATGATAAGACCAAGTATACGAATTTTGTATAAATATCAGTATATACAAAAAAATTGAGAATGTTGAATGTTCCATCGGAATATCAAGTGAGAGAAGAGAAGAGACCAATGGAAAAATGAAAGAATCCGATAAATTCCATGGGTTCATATATTCCATATACGATATGTATATAATATGAGAAAAGGAGGAAGACAAGGCCTTGTCAGGGCTGTCATTTTCCCTTCTTCATCTTCGTCAGTGAATAGATTGTCAATGAGGATGAAGATGAGGATGAGACTGGGATGAAAATGAAAATGGAATCCTGATGAATTCACTTTTTATATGGATAGAGAGAGAGAGAGAGAGAGACTCAGTTTTTTTTGTCACTCAGCCACGCTCATCAACAAGTCAATCAACAATCAACTAGTTTTTCTTCAACTCATTTTCTATATGGATTTCTTTTTCTTTCTCTTTCTCTCCTTCATTAAAAATACACAAAAGAATTTAAAATCAAGGAATACAAATCTAAAATACATTGTACAGATAAATCCAAAAAATCCATTGCTTTAGAAATCAAAAAAAAAACTTTGGCTTTTGCTTTTACTTTTACTTTTGTTTTTGCTTTTGCAGATGCTGACTTTGACCTTTGCTTTGATTGAGAAGTGGTGGAAGAGAGAGAGAACTCTCCAAAAGTCCAATACGAAGAGGGACGTTTTTGTTTTTGGCTGTTGTGAGTATAAAATAAAGGAGTCGTTTAAGTATTTTCCAATTCCCTAGTTTGACTCTTCCTGGATCGACTTTTGATTTTTCCAGCACAAGTGAAATGTGAAATCCGAGTGAAAGTTAGAAGTCGAGGGAATGTAGGGAAGTGTAGTGTAATAATGCCTTGTTGGTATTTCGCGTGTTTTCCCTGCGTGACTAAGATAATAATGACACGATTATAATATAATTCCCATCCAATCGTATATATAGCTGAAGTCTGTAGTGCAGTAGTTGGACCTGAATTCATCCTTATCCTCCTTCATAATGTGGAATGTACATAGAGTCTCTCTCTCCCCTCTTTATTTTCTATCTAAAGATACCACCCACAGAGGAGAGAGAATCGGAGCTTCTATTCGAAATATCTATAATCTATACAGAGTAAAAAAAAGCAAAATATAATGATTTAAGGTCATTTCCTCACTTGCACTCTTTCAATTCTCTAAAACACAAAACTTGCAGTGTGCAATAAGCAAGCAATATTAAATTAACGAATAATAGTTTTCCAACTACTTTCATTTCCGTAAATGGTAAATACACGATGAAAATCCTTTGATAGATTTTACATGGCTCCTGTCTTCAACTTTCCACTTGTATTGTACATTGGAGTATTGTTTGACTTTGAACCGGGAGGAAAAGTATTGAAATTGGAGAAATTTGGGTAGAACAATGATCATTCTTTTTGTTCGTTGTTTTTTTTTATCGTGTTTCCTTTTTCGTCTGTCGTGTTTTTCTTTCTCCTTGCTGCACACTGGAGAAAATTCAGAGCAAAATTATAATAATAATAATAATACGGTGTGCATTTGGTTCGTGAGTAAAGTAGTCAAGGGGTTCAAACAGCACGTTCAAAACTCTCATCGTATAATACCAAAGGGGAAAAGGAATTACCGCAATCGGATTTGATTTAATTTGAACGAGCTCAAATTCACTGTACATACTCGACTTTCACTTTCAATATGACGCTACATAAATGCACTGAATTGCACCACTCTCTCTCTCTCTCTCTCTCTCCCCATCTTTTTCATGCTTTGCTGGAGTTCTCCCCATGTATGTGATGTGTTTCTGTAACCTTATAATAATGTCTTCACTTTCTTCCACGTAATCAGGAAATCAGGACTCTGCGGGAATCACTGAGAAGAGAAACCCGAAAGAAAGCTACAGAAAATGTGAAAATCTTTTTTTTTCTTCTTTTTTTTTACTAATGAACATAATTCGGATTCAGCAGACAATGTCTTTTGATCACTTTACTCTCCATTTATTATCCATTATCTCTTTCTTAATGTTAGACATTTGCTAACTTTCTCTCTCTCTCTCTCTCTCTCTCTCTCTCTCTTTTCAAAAGTAAAAGTAAAATAAAATAAGGCACACAAATACTTTTTGTTTTTGTCTGTATGCAAGCAAGTAAAATGGTTCCTTTTCACTGGATTCAGTGGGAGAAAATTCTTCCGGATTTGTCATACACATTTTTCACCCCATTTTCCAGGCATCAAATTTCAAATCGTCTCCCCCGCACAACAGTGATTGGCATTTTGATACTGTGGCATTAGTATGCATAGCCGAGTCTTTTCACTCGGACTTGGAAATCGTGACAAATCCCAAATAGACGAATTCAAATTCCTTTTGAAAAAAAAAACAACTTGTGAGTGGAGAACTGAATGTGAGAATTGAAACAGAACAAGGGAAAACTGAATGCATATGGAAATGGGATAAACAATAAATTACTTTGTACTTAGCTCTTTTTATTCTGGCAATTTTCACTTGAAATATATCTATCTATACTTTTATCTGTGTCTGTGTGTGTGTGTGGTTTTGTAAATTGAATATCGTTTTTTTATTTCTATAAATCTCTTTCACTATCTCCGAGAAGAGTCATCTGTCACAGTCCCGAGCCCCATAATGCAATGAGAAATCCACAATCCACAAAGATACGATTTATATCGTGTGTATTTTTGACACGTGAGCTCGGTTTGGTTTGGTTATGCTATGGAAAATCCTGATCCTGTGTAAATTTCGATTCATATTCAAATACACATAATATTATATTATATATATATAGGAATTTTTCAACTTCAAGTTTTATTTCACTTTCTCACCCCTTTCCTTTCACCTCGGGAAACGCGTGAGGACCACACAAAAAAAGCTCTTTTTTTCCCTTTAATGGTTCTCCTCTCCACCCTTTTCCCTCCCAAAACCGTGGAAAGGAAACGACCGTCACGTTTTCCACCTCTACTGTAGAAAAACCATGTGTACGGAAACTGTAAAGGGAATCGTCATCAGTCTATTTAAATGGCCAAGGTATAATCCATAGAATCCGGAATTGGGAATTTGGAAGGGGTAAAAAAAAGAGTAAAAGAGTAAAAGTAGAAGGGGAAAAGGGTGAGTGCAAGAAGGAAAAGGACAGAGTTCCAGTCTGGCAGAAGTTGCACTACATAGACAACACACTTTTTCAAATCCACATCGCACGCATAACTATTTATACTTTCAACTTTTCAACCCCTTCAAATCTCAATATATCAAATATTATTTGGCATTTGGCATACCGAATTTCTTTTGTTGGCATTTCCCATGTAATAAAATGTAAAAAAAACTTTTCTCTTTCGTTTTTTTTCTCCCCCCTTTTCACATTTAAATTTTATTAACTTTTCCCTTTGCCTTTAAAATTCAAATTATTTATTTACATATTTATGTGCATTTAAAGTACGAAGCGAAACATTCAGACGGGAATTCTCAAACAACAACAACTCTGGAAAAGGTGTCTCTGATTTCTGATTTCGACTCGGAAATTGTGCTCGTTCATTATAGTCAAATTAACAGTCTAATTTCCGTGTAGATATATCACTTAGCATTTAGCATGGATGAAGATTATGACAAAATGTGTGCCTACGAATGTCACCTGTGCACTTTTGCATATGTGCATATTTAAATGTTAAATGTTTGTGTGTACACTAGTTTCCACATGCTTTATCGTACATAAAGCACACATGGTCACATGCAGACAAGAGAGAGAATAAGAAAGAGAGAGAAAGAAAGAGAAAGAGAAAGAGAAAGCGCGTAAAAAAAGAAAGAAAATTCTACGAGAGAAAAGGAAGCCGTGGAAACGTAAAAAAAAAACGTGAAAAAACAGTTGTCTCATTCTCTGAGCTGTCGTGTCGTGTACTCTCATGAAATTTATGACTGACCACACACATTTTACGCTTGTAGAATAAAAATAAAATAAATTCTGTTTTTTTTTTCTCATCTCTCGATTTCTTTTCTTGCTCTTTGTTTTTGCATAATTTTCACCGTCTGCATACAAACTCCTGGAGAAACAAAATGGAAGGGAGCAGAGGAAAGAAAAAGAATGAAAATACGGAGTACACAGATAAAATGAATGTGAATGTGTAACATTGCTCAAGAGAGAGAGAGAGAGAGAGAGAGAGAGAAAACAGGGGAACAAAGCAAAGCAAGTTTCAAGTTGGGAGTCGAGTCTGAGGTGAGCTTTCAAGCGATGGAATTAGAAAAATTGTCCTATGTACTTATATCGTAGTGTGTAGTTTTTTTTAGGTGTCTCTTTCTCTTTCTCTTTACAGTTATATATAGCGTTATACAATATATAATGTATAACTGTAGCTTTTTGTCCTCAAATTGACAATTCCGTATGTGCAGTTTCTAGATTTCATCATCAGATTTGCCCAGAGTATCTGGCACACAGAATGAGAGAAAACGAGATTGTTCTCTTTCCCTTCCGTTTTCCGGCTCGCCTTCTTTCTCTTTCCCTCCGTTGTGTATATTTGGTTGTGTATTTTCTCTAGTGTTTTGGCAACTTTTTTTTTTTTGTTTTATTGTTGTATTTCCTGCTCCTGCATTGCTTTTTGTGTGTTTTGTGTGTTGGGCTCATTTTTATGGTTAGTTTTGTAATTGAATTTTTTAACACACATTTAAAAATACGGATATAAATACCTACTTTACAATTTACTGTATTTTTTTTCTCGTGAGCTTTTTGTTCTTGTTTTTGCTGTTGCTGTTGCTGTTTTGTGTCGTTTTTTGTAGCGTACATCTTTGTTTTTACATGTAAAAAAATCATGAATAATTCACTAGTAGTAAACGACATTCCACTTCCATACTGTTTCCCTCATTTTTCTTTCCCTTTTTAGAGTTGTTGTTAATTTTTCGTACGCACATGACATGTATGTAAATATATTTGTCTGCGATATAATTATTGGGTTTTGGGTTCTGCATACAAGTAAGCTTTTTCTCGGAGCTTAATTTTTTTTTAGCCCTGTCTTAATTCTTAATTTGTTTGATGTTCAGTGTTCAGCTCTGACTCTTAAGTTTTTTTATACATTTCTCTCTCTCTCTCTCTCAGTTTTTCTACATTTTTCGCTGCTTTCCGCTCTGACCTTTGACATATGTTATGAATTGAAATGTGCATACGCGTGTGGGTAAAATATTTATTATTCTTATTAGGAAATGGTAATGTTTTGAGTCCTGTACATAATTCTGTAACATCTTTATCTACATGAATAATCCATCAGGAAACGTTTACCATTTTTTTTACATGTGTTCACGCTTCACGCTCCTCGCAACTCGCCATTTTCTTTCCTGTCTGGATGATCTCTCTCATTTCCCTCCTTTTTTCTTCTTCTTTCATCTGATCGTGTGTGCTAAAAATTCTCAGTCTGTCTTCCGCTTCTTCCATATTCATTCTCAAAGAGACCAAAGACTTATAAAGCTTCATCAAATGACCATTTCAATTTATGATATAAGTATTTCCATAAAATATTTATTATATCACACTCACACACCATCCAGTTTTTTTTCTCTTCCTTTCTTGCTTTTCCGTTTGTGAATTGTGAATGTGAATGCAAACGTAAACGTATACTTGTTGGACTATGGCACACATATTTACACACGAGTAACGCATTTCTTGTGTAGTTTTTTTTAATCGTAGTCGTATAATCGTGTGTAGGAAAAGGAGTGAGGAAATTAAGTTTAAGCCGTGTGTGTGTGTAACTTGATAATATGTTGGACGTATTCCGCTACCGCATTGAAGCCATCTTATTAGTATTCACAAGGAGATTGAACTCTCGTCTATTTTTTTTTTTCACTTGGTTTATTATTATTATTCCTCTTCGCTTGAGTAACATTTTGCCAAAGTCCTTCGGATCTTTTACCTTTTTGCCATTGCCATTTTCAACCATCTCCAACTCCAAAAAAAACTTGAGCCGAAAGCTAATCGGTGAGGCTAAAAACGTTAACGTAACGTGAAAACACTTACGAGTGTAAGAAAACTCGGGAAATTCTTAAATCGTTTTTTTTTTGTGGACACTTCCCTCATTAATAATTAATAAACAAAAAATAAAACTCACACACATGAATCCACATGTAAAAAACGTGTGTGTGTGTGTGTGTGTGTGCAAACATTTGAGCCAGCTGTCCACATGCAGTTCTACAGTTCTACATGGTAATATTTATTCACAGAAAAACTATGGAGCTCTATGTAAATGTACAATGTATATGTGAACGAAAATAATCTGAGATATGATATGACATGAAATGTATTGTTATGATATAGGATGGGTCAAAATAATACGTAGATTCGTGTTTTTAAAATATATACACATGGTGTCTAGTTCTTAGTAGATTGTTGCTCGTCAAATTTTTTCTTGTGGTCTCTGGCCAATTGATTGACTTGTTTTTCAAGTTCTTGATCAATTTCTTGACGGAGATTCACGGGGATGAAGTCAACTGCTTCTGTTTTGTTTTGAGCACATGCTGCATTTGTTTTATTTCTCACATATTCCTTTGGCTGTTGAGCAACTTCCTTAGAAATTTACAGGTGACGAAGGGTGACGATAGAGTCCAAATCAATTGTGTGACAGTTATTCAGCTCGTCACGGTATGTACATTGAAACTTTAATCTTTTAGATTTCTTCTCTTGGTTCCCATTATTGCGAGTCAACATCTCTGTTTTCTTGACTTCCCACTCCGCCTGCAGGGCTTGATGTTTATTTTTAAACTTTTCTATCTTGCCGTTGTTCTGAATGATAGTGTCAATCACATGTTCCCTTTTGGACATGCCAACAATTACGGGATGTTTCGGAAGGGTTCCATTCTCATTTGGGAGTATTGGAGCAATCCAAATCCGATATAGATCTAGGTAAAAGGCACAATTTAAATCGTATTTATTTCATTGACTTTTTTTGTATTCCTAGTACATAATATACCTTTTACTGAAAAATATACGGATAATTGTAAAAAAATGTTCATCGACTCGAATAATACAAAATGTAAGTCATTTACCGTTTAATTCATCTCCCTCTGGAATTGTCTCTACAAGTTTTGCCTTTTTCACTACATTATTCCAGAAATAGCATGTAGGTAAATTCTCCACAGTTCTCCAATAATGAATTTTACTATGGTGGTTCAAGTTGTTTGCAATCTTGAAGGACTTACTACAAACTGTACATTTAAATTTTCGTTTCACTGAAATAGAAAAGCCAAATGTTGTATGTAGTTTTAACAGTTAGATAAATTTTGCACAAATTCATACGTATTTGTTTTGATTTTTACAAGTTTTAACTGAACATTCCATGTATGAGTTGAATTTATTTGATATTAAATTACCTTGATGCGTCTGTGTATGCCAACCTTTATGACTTGAACTCACTACTTCACTGCAAATACTGCAAACAGATCCAAATCCATTGAGAAGAACTTGTTGACGAACATAATTACGATTTACGCTTGGTTTTACGCTTGGTTTGTAATTATCCGATCCGAACCAATATTTCGTAACTTGCTTTCCTTTCTCCAATACCGAAATCTCTTGAATGTTACTCAACAATGCTTCTATATTTGGATCCTTTTTATCATAATTTTTAATGTAAATTACAATAATATCTTCATCTTCCTGTTAGTCAAAAACAATTCAACATTCAAATATGAGTAATATTTCGGATGTGCATAGTAACATGATGTTGTGTTTTTACACTGTGCACATTTCAGAAAAATATATGTTATATGTAGTCAGTTTTTAAATAGTACCTCATCAACATCATTAGGCTCATTCTCATTCTCCAATAGTTGCAGTGGCTCAGTTCCAACACTCACATTGTCAGCGTCAAACTAAATGAAATAGCAAGAAGTAGCATGAAATATTTCAGTAAGGAAATAAACTCCTGAAATAACAATGGTATTTATTAAATACAATGTAGAAAGAAGATACTTACCTCAAATCCATCCAAAAAATCTTGGAACTTTTTTCGGACTATGGACTCTGACATGTCCTTTTCCTCCGTCAAGTAATTAATAACTACACGACAACTCTTTTTAAACTCCTTTTCTTTATAATTTTTGTCCATTTTTCAAATTTCAAGTTCAAATAAATCGAAAACAGAATTTAAAAAGCTCAATAATTTAAAAAAAATGTCAAATCACAACTAACTACTTACAGAGATAGTACGGAATTATTATCTATGTACAGACTATGCTACAGGTCTTTCCAATATTATCAATACGAAAAAAAACAAGTTACAACTTGTCAGGACTTTCTGCGCGTCGCGATTTCAAATTACATGTGCTCAACAATCAAACTTAATATGTTATATTATAACCAATACGCCTCTCCCTCAACATTAAAATTCATTTCTATAAAAATTCACAATACTCATGTACTTGTTTCTGTTTGGTTTTACATGTATCATGAACGGTTCTCCATGTGCCTTATTATTATTATTATTCTTAACTACATAATCATCGTATAAATATTATATTATTATTAATTATTATGTAATCATATTTTACATGGCTTTAGGAAAAATCCTCATATCGCCCATGAGCTTATTTGGTTTATCTGTACTTTTTTCGTACTGTTTCCGACAATTCGGGCGGATCGTGAGAAGCAATAAGCAAGAAATCCGGTGTGGAATTCCCAACCTCTAAAATTTGAGCTTTGACAATAAATATTTATAAAAGGTCGGAAGTCGGGAGATTTTGAGAATTGAATACTATTTATTTTATTTGAATCCGACAAGCTAGGAAAGTTTTTTTTTCCTTCTTTGTCTTTTTTTTGTTCCTGTGTACATTTCATATTTTATTATATTTGTGTGGTTTTGTATTTGTGTGAACAGAGAGATTTCTCGGGGAAATCTTACATTATCTAGAGAGAATCTGTTGGTAATAACCGGAACGAGCAAAGTCTCCCTCTTTCTCTCTCTCTCAGTCACATAATCATAATTCTCTGTTTCCCCTCTATTGAAATCACTGGGGAGAAGGAGGAAGAAGGAAAAAAAAAGGAAGAGGGAAGAAACAGAAGCAGCACACACAGATTAACCGACGACAAGACAACAAGCACGTCATTCCATTCCATTGCATATTGCATTGTGAAAAAGTGTGAAAAAAAAGGGAATACAATGCGAAAAAAGTGTGGATATATAGATGGAGACCATAAAGAAATGTGTGTACAAAATACAAAATACACACAACACAACAAGTTTACAACTTACAAGTTTACGTTTAGGCTATGAGAATGAGGGGAGAAAAATATACCGGGAGAGAGAAATTCGGCAGTAGGAACTCAACTATCGTAACCGTAACTTAATAAACTCCGTCCCCCCAGTATACCATAACGGTACAAAGAGAGGAAGAGAGAGAGAGAAAAAAAAATTTGTGTTATGAACTTGGGCTACAGAGCCAGAGATCAAGCTGGAAATTTATTTTACATGTGGTTTCTCATCCAGAATTTATGATTGAATTGCTTGAAAAAAGGAGGACGAGAGTAAGAGAGAGAGAGAGAGAGAGAGAGAGAGAGTCGAGAGTCAGGCTCAGAATAAAAAGTTGTTTGTCTCTTTCTCCCGGTGTAACTATTTACCATTTATTTACCTCGTTTCAGATTTCACATTTTGAATCCGGATTCCCATTTTAGATTTCTAGGATTCTGAACTATGTGTTTGTAGTTTGTAAACTGTATTTTTTATTTTTTCTTGTAAAAAGGGTGCACTACAATTTTTTTTACCTATCTTATACCTATTGTACAGTGTACTAGGAGAAATCGATAATTTTCAAGTATTTCAGTCATTCTGCTGGACTCCGAACTCGAATTAAATCCTTAGAATCAAAAACTGCAAAAAAAAACAACAACAAACGGCAAACGACGACGAGACAATGAAAAAATTATGAACCTCAGAGAGAGAGAAAAGTACATTTGAATCCTTTTTTCTACAGATGAAAGAGGGGAAGTAAAAAAAAGGATCAAGAGCAGGACAAAGAAGGAATTATATGAAGAGAAGGAAAAAACGTCATCGTCATTGTAACGTAACAAAAATCGGCCTAGAAGCAGACCAAATATAGAATATAGAAGACTTTTTGTGCCTTCGGCCCTTGGACTTGACTTTCTTTTTCTGTCTCTTCTCTCTCTCTCTCCTTTGTTTTCTCTTCCAATAAATTATTTTTACAGAGTCAACAGACGGCCGGCTAAAATTGTGTTCTTTCTCCTTTCTCCATTTGTTTGGATTTCCTTTATATTTTATACATGTAGATCGGATCGAGAGAAAAGTATAGCAATAGCAATCGTCAATAGTTTTTTTTTTGCCTTCGTCTTGCTGTACTTTTTTCTTGTTCTCTGAGGAATGATTCCTATTTAAAAATCTCTACATGCATACATATTGCTAAACATTACAAATACAGATACATTCCACAATATACCTTGAAAATTGAATCAGATTTCACAATCAAAATCAAATCCTTTGCTTTGTAGTTTGCATTCGAATATTTGAATATCCGAATATAGAGTATTTAAAATGTATTATTTAATTGACCCCGGGGAAATCAATTCAAAAAGTTATGAATATATCTATAAAAATGAAACCGGAAATGAAGAAACTGTCACCAATTTGGACTTTGAACGAGATTTTCTTGATTCTTGATTTTCTTTCCTCCCCAACACTCCCCAACCCAGTCGGAATTCCCAAGTATGTTTTGGTCACAAGGAGAGAGTAGTAAAAATAGAAAGGAAAGTCAAGAGAAAAAAAAGAGATCATAACATAACATAACATAATCGTAAAAATGAATGGTGTCTAAATGCTGACATCAGCCTAAAGACACAGTCACACGAACACAGACAAGGGAGAAAGATATACATGTACAGTAAAAGACCATTCAAGCTCAAAACTACAATATCTGTAGGTAATTTGTGTGTGCGTGCGTCTGTGTGTGTGTGTGTCTGTAGTGTGAGGATCCGTGTCCGTATTTCTTTGTATTGAATTATCTATGAAAGTTGAATTTGACGTTGACCTCTGTCTGTGTCTCACAGTTCTTCGTCTCTCCCTTTTTTTCTTCTTCTTCCTTCATATGCTTTGAGTCTGGCTCATATAGTGAACATTGTGCACAAATGTTTCTTGTACGATATTCACCTCTCTCTCACTTTCTCTTTCCCTCTACTTCACACCACTATCTTCGTGATATTTTACACGTCCCCCGTAGAACATAAAACCATATTTGATATTTTGGTAAGTCATCTCTCGTCATTGTCGTCATGATGGCCTATAGCCAGCATTCAAGATATTTTCACTTAACACACTCCTCTCTGCTCTTTCTTTCTTTCGTTCATTTTTTTTTTTCACTTTGACTTCCCTGCACTGTTTTTTTCCTTTTCTCTGTTTCTTTAGTGTGCAAGTGGCTTTTTTTTCTCTTTCTTATCGGTGTGCAGGGACAAGGACAAGGGGAAAGTGGAAACAAAAAAAAAAAGAGAAAGTGCTTGCACTTTGAGCATAAAAAAATCTATACATATGTGCAGACACATATGGTAGTGACATACAGATTTTGTAGTTATATATAAGTGAAGTGAAACTGTATGTGTGTTTAAATGATTTGTGTGGATTTTGGATTGTGGGTTGTGGGTTAGGAGACTTGACATTTCCCCCGATTGTTTTTCTTTTTTCTCCACTAGAAAAAAATTAAGATTGTATGAGTGAAGAAGCTTTATCCCGTTTTACGGTATATATACATACATAGTAGGGACAATTTCCACTCAATTTTCGGTTTGTAACCGCAATATCCATCACATGTCTACATGTATAATACAAAAGATGAGATTCTGTGCCATCAAACATCATTATTTTCTCCTTTTTTTTGAGGCACAGCAGCATCCAGGTATTTTGGGGGAAAATGTGAATGTGACTGAAGATAAAACCTTTTTTTCTCGTGTAATGTAATTTTTCAATGCATGAAAAAGTGTGAAAATGAAAACTGATTGTGAGAGTCCGACAATAGATTTACTGGCCGACAACTAAGATTTAATCATTTAATCATTCCTTTTTCATTTAAACATTTTAACACCGTTTAATTTGCTGTTGGGAATTCATAATGGATTTGGTGGTTAACAGTGAAGTTTTTTTTTCCATAAGTAGTTTGGCATTGATATTCATAATTTTTAATCCATCATCTTAGAATTAACAGGTTAATTATTTGAAAAATTATACAGATACAAATGCAAACAAAAATATGCGTAAATTGATAGTTACATAATATTATTGTATAAGCAACTGATTCGTTGTTGAGTCTTTATTTTGTAATTATGGATTAAGATTCAGATTCTGCTATAGTTTTTGTTATTTGTTCCTAGGTTAAATAGGAAATGTAGGAACTCCGGTTGATGTTGAATTAAATACATTCTTATGACACTAATCGTCTATTTATTAATTAATTATATTTTAAATAGTAATTATTCTTAATTATTTGTGTGGCTGTAAACTCCTTTAGTAAATTAGAAATTGCATTGAATTTCAAAATCCACTTATTTATCAAGAAATGTTTGACCATAAATGCAGAAGTGTACGCTGTCGCTGTCTGCAAATCGCTCTCCAAATAACAATTAATCTTAATCAATCTACGCAAAAGTAAAATGTCGTTGTTTTTTTCCATTTATTTAGAGATTCTCCTACTGAAATTAAACGCAGGAAATCCAATTAAACTTTTGTGAAAAAACATCAGTCAACTTTTACTTTAGAACTATTTCACTGTACGATTTTTGTTTACAAAGTAAATCATATAAAATAATTAACTATAGTTTATTATTCATACTAATCGTAAGACTAACTATGTAACACTTTTACTTATTTGTCATCAGCTAGAAAAATTATATTAATAGTTCGAACTCACGACGACATTTAATGTCTAGTTATCTTGTCATAATTTCAATTTCAATTAAGCAACAACGGCACCCGAATATCCAGCCTTAAATCAATATTTGTTTCGTTTTTTTACACCTATATCGTATAATTATTAGTATTATTACAAATTGAAATTACATAAAGTCCTTAAGTAAAATAAAATCTAATACAAATAGTTTTTAGTACCTATACATACAAAAAAAAAGAATCCTCCCGGACTTTCTCTTGCATCTATTTTCTATAATTTTTTGTTGTCACCACACTAAAAAAAACACACATTCAATTCTGCAGGGGTCTGGAAAATCCTAGAGACTTTTTTATCACAATCAAGTAAGTACATTATAAATGCGGTGTGTGTTTGTATACTGGTGATTTGTCAAAAATGAAGATTGAAAGAAATGTACAATATTTTCTATACATATTCAGTTTACATGGCATAATAATACATAAAAATAGAATACAAATACAACTTGCATCCACACTTTTAGTCACATTTCCTCCAAAAACGTCAAAAACATCAAAAATCAAAACGTAAAATGTCCTTGCCTTTTTTTCACTTTTCACAGCTTGACTTTTTTTTTTAAAAAAAAGAAAAAAAAACCAGTAAAAATTAAATCCTATACGCATATGAATCTATAATCTATATACCAAATGTATTATATTATAGAATAATTTGTAATGTACATATATAGAAACTACACGAAAAAAAAACGGTTGAATAGGAAAACGGTGAGTTGGAGTAGAAGATATCCGAAAATTGATGAGTTGGCAAGAGTGGTGGCACTACTACACTCTTCAATATCTCGTATCACTCGGTTAGCGTACTGTTGATCATAGACAATGTCTTTGTTGGATGTCACATAGCGACCGTACTGATCAATTCGACGAGAGCTGTCCAAGTCGTCAGTGAGAGGTGTCAGGCCCGTGGAAATGTCCTATATACATACACACCACAAAAAAAAAAAATTCCACATGAGTTTTACTATTTATACTTAAACACAAAATGACAAAACAGGGAAAAACAACACACTTTCATATATGTATAATCCAATTCCAATCAGGAGTCTCACAACTAAGTAAAACAGACTCAAAGAAACCTTCCGAGAGTCGTCTCAAGAAAACTTGAAGACTTTTGTTTTTCATCCTCTTTTCTCTTTTCTCTGTTTTGGACTTTGTGGACAGTTTTGGAACATGTACGTGGGAGAAGGAGAGAACTAGGAATAGTCAAGTCATCGTTTTGTTTTGTTTGTGTTTGTCAGTCCTTTGAGTATTTGAGCTTTCACTCAATATTATGTAGAAAATGGACTGACGACTATTTACCTCAGCAAAATGATAGGGAAGGGAATAAAGGAGAGAGAATCATCATTTCAAAAAGTATATGAACAAACTACAATGAATTCAAAGAAAAAAGATGAAAAGGCGGATATAAGATATACAAAGCGGAATACTAAAGGAAAGTAAGACAGCAGGCACATTAGGGGTCCGTCCAACCATTTTTCAGTTGACACTACGGATACCATTTTACAACTTGAAACTTTTTACTTCCCTTGTGAACTAGTAAATATTATAATATTGTTCCTCAACTCAAATGACAGCTGGCTAAAAATAAAAAAAATTGGCATTGTCTGTTCCATTTCAAAAGTTGAAGTCTGAACATGAATTCCGAAATTCCAAAATTCCGACTAAACACTAAAGAAATTTCCCATACAAAGACACAAAAAAAAAAGAATTTCTTTCCTGGAAATGGAAACTTTCATGATATAATCTTTGGCATCGTTTCCTTTCCATTTGAATTCAAGTTGTAATCCTCATTTAAATTATTAAGAAGCTTGAAAAAAACTCTTTCATCTTTCACTTTCCGTTTCAATTTTTCTTTTTTTTCGAATCCAATAGGGAAAATTGAACTGTGTGAATCGTTCAAAGGAAAAGAAGTCCAATTCGAATGAAATGACGGTGGAATTTGTTTTGTGTGGAACGTATATATAAAGAGTTTTCCTGTCAGACATGATCGAGACTGGAGAAGAAAAAGAAAAGGGAAGAACGTGTTATTTAGACAAATGTCATTTTATCTGTTAAATTGTCTCTCTTGTCATATATCTGCTGGTGATGGAGAATGGTTGAATGAGAAATACTATATTATCTTTTCACCCGTGAGCTGGGAGAAGACGCAATGTGTAAATCAAGTTAGTTGAGCTTTGAATCGGATCTTTTGAGTTTCAATTTTAATCGGTGTCCTTTTTTTGTTCCATTTTACCTTTTTCAACTAAATACATACAGAGACTTTTTTTTTGACATGGGACTGTTATTCGTTATTTGTGTTTGCGTGAGCAAAAAAGAGTGAATAGAGAGAAAGAGAAAGAGAAAGAGAGAGAGAGAAAGTGAGAAAGTTTCGAGTTGAATTGAGTCCAAGTCAAAAACGGTGACACATGATTTAGTACATGAGAAAAATAAGATGGAGATGGAACAACTCTTACCTTAAAAAGAAGATTTGGGATTCCATAGTATGGTCCAAAAAGACGGAAAACTGTTTGATCGGGATGGAAAGTTTGTGAAATTCGAAGAAGGGTCAATCTAGTGTCCTCCCTTTCATAAAAATCTTTATCTTCGCTCGTAATCACCTATAAAAATAGAGCATGTAGCAACCACACACACACCATAAATTACTCCACACATATGACTAAATTTCAAATGAAAACGTAAACGTATATAAACGTATAAAAAAACTTTCAAAGGGAAACTAAAAGAAAGAAAGAGAGAGAGAGAGAGAGAGAGAGAGAGATACAACATACTTTGTCGGCTGGGATTTTCCCCCAATGACATTGTCTAAATTCTGTCACAGAGCGTGTTGGACCGTAGGGACAAACCAACCGGAAATTTTGTGAGACGAGTCCACCACTCCAAGTTGCATTACTCAAACCATCTAAACATAAGCATGTACACACACACAATAAAATAACAATGGTCACCATTTACGAAATGTATAAAAGGGAAAAAGATGAACAAAAGATTTCTGAACAAACATCAAATCATCAACAATCATCATTATAGATTTCACAATACGAGTTCATTAAATGTTCTGTGTGGAAGTGGAAATAGATAAAAAAAAAAAAAAAGGTTTGGACCTGTATTGAGAAGTGGCGTCAAATGATCGACGAAGGCAACGTCCGCTGCTCCCACTGGAAGACAACGGAAAGCTCCCAAATCCCCGTAGAAGCCTTCCAGTTCATTATTGGCACAAAAACTATTGGGATTTGCAATTCCAGGTGCATCTAAGAATAAAAATACGAATCCGAATGAAATCGTCCGGGAAAGAAAGAGAAATTAAATATTTGTAAAAAAAATCAATAGAATAAAGTTCAAGATGAGAGAAAGGAAATTTATGAAGCATTTATTTAAAATGAAAATGAAAAAGAAAAAAAAAGCACGAGATATAGAATGTAATGTAATGTAATGTACCTAAATTCGTGCCCACACAAAGGGAGCAGAGGGACTCGGGAAGTCCCAATTCTGCATCATTAGCTCCTGGGATACAACTTGAAGAAAAGAATTCAGCAATGGAACGTCCGAATCGACAGTCAGGGGCGATAAAAGAAGAGTCTCGAAGGACAATGAGTGGGATGTTCCAGCCAGTAAGGCTGCTCACACTCCCATGACATGAACGTTTCCCTCGTAAATCTGAAATGTACTGGATACCCGAGTCAGCTCGTACCACAGCCACAGCATAACGAGCAGCATCTTGCTCTTCATCCCCAAAACGCTCTGCTTCACTCAAAATTGGATTAAGACGGAATCTCCTATTCAATTCCCCAACAAAAAAAAACAAGTTTTAATTCACATTCTAAATATACTAAATGCACACATGGTTTTTTTCCTCTTTTTGTCTTTTGTTGTAAAAAATCCGTGTACGAAAAAACGTACTTTGATCCAACGTAAGCTTCTCTTGCATCCACAGTCATCACATCCGCTTGTCCAGTCACAATTTTGGTCATACAATCCTTTCGATCTTCTCCCAAGACACAGTCCACCGCCGGTGCAATTCGTCTCCCAGTAGCCGCCATCCTCAGTCCTTGACATTTTTGCTTCTCCACTTCACTTTGAACACAGAATCGGATGGTTCGAGAATTTGGACAACTTGGTTTCTCAATTGTCAAGGTATAATTTCCTCTCTCCAAGTAAATGAGGGGTGTGACGGATGCAGCAATCTCTGCTGGAACGGGGAACTCAATCTCATTCTCAATAGGGAGAAATTCGAGGATCTCTGATACCCACGCTAATTGATTTCCTGGGCTGGATGCTCGAATGGATGCTCCAATCTATAATTATGATTTTTTAATAAGGATTATATTGTCAACTAGTTTAATTAATTACAATAGTGAATAGTGAAATAATTGATCCTAACTGTTAATTGATTAATGCCGTTAATGGTTTTCTATTATATCGTACAAACCTGTCGATGAAGACTGATTTGCTGTTGTAGATCCGTCACGATTCCAGGTGCGACGAGTCTGGTGGATGCAATGAATGCTTTCCATGGTCGACCGGCCCAAGTACAAGGCTGTGCAGAGTTCAAAGCTGTTTGAGTTCCATCCGGACAAAGGAAAGCATATTCACTTATGGAAGCAGAACCACCACCACCACTACTCCGTCCAGTTCCAGTATTCCCATTTGTATTCGTATTTCCATTGGTTGTGGGGAGTGTGACGCCATTATTATTGTTATTATTATTATTATTGTTGTTATTATTGTTGTTATTGTTATTATTGTTATTATTATTGTTCTGATTTGAAAAGTATTGATAGACTGTCTCGAGTTTTGTCCATGCAACATCCCCATTGTTTTCCGTAAGACAACGGAGAGCTCCACGGAATCCAGCGTATCGATCGTCATCTTGACAGTCGGCAGGTTTTCGGCATAATTGACAAAGATTGGGATATCTTTGCTCTGTAAATTACAACAACAATAACAATCACAATCACAATTATATACAATGAAAGTTTACTTATTAAAAAAGAGACTCTCATGGATCTTTTTGATTTCAATTTAGAATAATGAACGAAAAAATCTTACTGTAGTCTTTATCCGTGGCCGAATCCGGAACCCATTGACCTGGAGCACAAGCAGCACCAAAGAATTGGGAAGCGGCTTGAAGTTCTCTTTCAACTGTCGTCGTGTCCGATGAACAGATTTTGATCATATTCCCTTTTTGCATGAGTCGAGATATTGGGACTTCCCAGCCGGATGTCCGCCCAAATGCCGTATGACAACTCCTTTTACCCGCTAAATCCGCCAAGGAACGAATATTTGAGCTTCGTCGGACGACTGCAACTGGCTCATAACGAAATGATCCTGGAATTTTTCAAGTACATACATTAAAATATGTATGTATTTCACATTTCACAAGTGTTTTCTTCTTTATATTAATCAACATTCAACATTCATGTGGGAGGAGATAAAACGCATAATAATAAAATTATGATGAGATTCCAAAAATAACATCGCAGTTTGATTCTGATTCAGCCACGTCGCCAGTTAATTACATTTAAATAACTTGAGAACAATAAGATTTTATCGAATTTGTAGGAAATACACACAAGTACATATGTACATAATCATAGTAACAGTTAATGTGTGGAAAATTCATTTTGAAATCCATAATAAACTCTTTGGGATCCACTTCAGAAAAGATTGTTGGGATTGTTTATTTTATGTATGTATGTAAAATTGTAAAATACTCAAAGTAAGTATTGCTCAATACTCGATTCGTTTCGAATGTTTCGAATTCGATACAAACAGAAACAGCAAAAAGGAGACGGAGAAACAGAGGTTTTGATTTAATTTATATCAGAATATCAGTAGAGGATTTGAAGGGGAATATACAAAAACTCAATTGGATTATATAGTCGTGAGAAATTTTATAAAAGTCTGAGAGTTTCTGACGTAAAACTTTATATCCCATTTTCTCACATATTATTAGTAGCTATCTTGACCTAAGACCAAAAGATATACATATATACAAAATAATATAATCTAACGACAAGGCAAATATTTTAATTTAAATGCAAAGGGGAAAACTCAAAGTAAATTGCGTAGGTACACAACACAACACTAACACGACGTTCATTCTCCTTCATTCTTTTGTCCAGTCTCCAGGAATGAGTTTGAACAGTCCATGTATGTATTGTCAATATTTGTGAACAATAGAAAAAACTGTATACTTTAGTGTATCTACTTTTGATTTTGAACATATCATGCAATAAAATATTCTGACATTTAATTGGCATCTTCATACCATCTTAACCTCAACTGTCTCAATTTGTACTCAAGAAATTAGTAAAGGCGGTACTGGGACTGCACTTTTAATTCCTAATTTTTTTTATCTCCTGCACACACTATATCTGTATCTTTTTCTTGAGGATATAGTTGAAAAAATTGGAGAGATATTATGAGACGATTAATTAACGAAAAAAACAACTTGTTTTTTTAATAGGCAACTAAATAAATCAACATGAATGATAGATGTGTGACTTTTTTCTTTTTTTCTTCATTTTTTTTTTTTGTGAATAATTGTGAGTTTCGTATACCTTGTTGTCTCTCGCTGGTCCGGATTTCAGAAACAACAAAGAAAGGGTCATGGAAAAATTGATGGGCGACATAAAGTTCCTCCGGCTCCAATACAACAATGTCGGCTTCTCCTTTGTTCACTCTGGTTATACAGTCGATCCTTTTGAAGAAAGAAAAAAACACGAGAAGAATGTCATGAAAATAATAGAAACGAAAATTTTGCAAATGTCAATACGAATTTGCAAAAAACAAAAAGAAATGTATGTACATATGAAGCTTCTTTACATGATAATAAAAATTAAAAAATCCTACACATTTTCCAATGTTTTAATTCCGTATAGTTCTGTACATAAATAGGTATATGTGAAATGTCAACAATTTCCAGAAACCTTTACCAACTTTTTTTAAGGATGCAAAGAAAGGAGAAATTTCTAGGGAAATTCATTTAATAATACATCAAACTTACGCGTCTACATTAAATTTGCATTGTGCCTACAGATAAGTTAGTTGATAGCTGATGCAGATAAATACACAATAAGAAAAGTTGAAGTTCGTGCAAATACTTATTATAAATGACCGACCTTGGATCGTAAATCGTAATATCCCTCACATATACATTACACATACACATACACACACATTATTCCAGTATAATGTACAATAAAGTAAACAGACAAAAAAATTTGAGCAATATTTTTTCATTACTAAACTTTTCTCTAGAGTTTTTCTTAAACGTAGGTACAGTATAAAGCATATGGAAATTATTCATATATAGACTCGATTCGAATTTGTTGCGGAGCTCAGAACGAGAGCGCAGAACGCATATTTCGCATTTCATACTTCACATATGATTTTTCACAAATCAAATTTCAAATACAGACGAGAGTCGAGTACAATGTGGAAAAAGCATAAGGAAAATAACTAGTAAAAAAGACTACATACCTACTTACATATATTTTGCATTGAGACTTTGAGAGAGATTGAAGAGCCTTTGGCTGTGTGGTTCTATAACTTCCAACACATGCACACATATAAAATAAATAGAGTAGTGGCAAGGCAAGCCTTGACATTTGCCGTACAATAGATACATATATAGGGTCACTCGGGGTAAGTGCAGCCGCTTTTTACAACGTTTCAAGTTCAAAATGCAATAACTAGCTTTCCATGTGGACTACAATTTTCTAGTTTTGAGCATCATGTAATCTGACTCATTAG